>SJYO01052474.1:18234109-18312956 GCA_006410555.1 Capra ibex
TTTTTTTTTTTTTTTTTTTTTTTTGGTCTATTGGGTTAGTTTTGTACCCGTTTTCTGAACTTGTCTTTACAAAGGTTTCTGAATGCCTACCAGTTGTCCGTGTGTCTTTCTACTGGTTACACGGATGATTAATCTCTTTCCGCTTAGTTTTGTTGTTACAAAATGGAGGGTAGACAGTCTTACCGACAGTAGTTTTTTGGATGTTCGTTGTTTACGACCTCTTTTCCTTGGGAACACATGACAACTACTCTTACATTCAAACTGTGTCGGTTATTACTTTTGTCATCCCTTCAAGGAATTTGTTGATTTTTGACTTGATGGTACACTAAGTCGTTAAGGTGAGGGCGCATATTTAGGTTCTTTTTTGTGATTCAACTTTTCTTTGTACGTTGGGTTACAAGTATCGTGGTAAATGTTATCGGTTCTGTACCTTCGTTGGATTTACAGGTAGTTGTCTACTTACCTATTTCTTCCACACTCTATATATAAATATATATGTCCTTAAGGAACTGCCAGATTACCAATCCTACGGTGTGAAGGTGACAGTTTCCGGACCTAAGTTAGGGACCAGTCCCTTGATTCTAGAGTCTTCGGTGTGCCGCGTCAGTTTTTTGTTATGTGTGTGTGTGTGTGTGTGTGTGTGTGTGTGTAACCTTATAATGAGTCAGTATTTTTTCTTGTTTGATAACGGTAAACGTCGTTGTACCTACCTGGATCTCTTATGAGGTACAAGTACGAGTCAGCACAGACTGAGAAACGGTGGGGTACCGGACACCACGTAGGAGACAGGTACCCTAATAGGGTCGTTCTTATGACCTCACCCAACGGTAGAGGAGAAGGTCCTCTAGAAGAGTCGGGTCCTTAGTTTGGGTGCAGAGAACGTAGAGAACGTAACCGTCCGTCTAGGAAATGGTGATCGCGGTGGACTTTCGGGAATCTACTATAATACGAATCACTTTATTCAGTGTGTTTCTGTTTATATGAGACGACGACAACGACGATTCAGCGAAGTCAGTACAGGCTGAGATACGCTGGGGTATCTGCCGTCGGGTGGTTCGAGGGGACAGGGACCCTACGAGGTCCGTTCTTGTGCCCTCACCCAGCGGTAAAGGAAGAGGTTACGTACTTTCACTTTTCACTTTCACTTCAGCGAGTCAGCACAGGTTGAGAATCGCTGGGGTGTCTGACGTCGGATGGTCCGAGGAGGCAGGTACCCTAAAAGGTCCGTTCTCATGACCTCACCCAACGGTAACGGAAGAGGGTTTATATGAGACTCTATAGCGAATATACACCTTAGAACTTTTATTATGTTTAATTATATATACGTTTTGTCTGAGTGTCTTTGTCTGAGTATCTTTGTTTGAGTGTGTTTGTTTTAACACCAATGGTTTCTCCTCTTCCTTTTCCCTCCCTGTTCAATTCCCGTACGTACCTTAATTCTCTATGTTTGATGGTACATGTTTTATCTATCGTTATTCCTATACAACACATCGTCTTTTATTGTCGGTGATAGAACATTATTGGAAATTATCTCATATTAGATATTTTTATGACTTAGTGAGACGATACATAGACTTTGATTTCATTATAACATTTAGTTGAGATGAAGTTAAAAACTTTTCTATTTATACAATACTGAGGTAAATATACTGCGTAGACTTCATCAGTGTAAGTGCCTTTGTCTTTCGTCTCCTACCGACGGTCCGGGACCCTCTCCTTTTTTCCAAGTTACCCAGGTCTCAATCAAAATGTCCTACTTTTTCAAGACCTCTGTCCGACGAGTTGTTGAACTTACACGAAATGTGAAGACTTGACATGTGAATTTCATCAATCACAATCAACGAGTCAGCACAGGTTGAGAAACGTTACGGTACTTGACATCGGGTGGACCAAGGAGACAGGTACCCTAAGAGGTCCGTTCTTGGGACCTCACCCCATGGTGCGGAAAGAGGTCCCCTAGAAGGGTTGGGTCCTTAGCTTCGGCGCAGAAGACGTAATGTCCGTCTAAGAAATGGCAGACTCGGTGATCTCTTCGGTATATCGTCAATTTTGTCGTTTAAACTACAGTACACATAAGATGGTGTTAATTTTCAAATTTTTACTTCATAGATCTCAGAGAGTGGGCCCCGGCTTGACTCTAGACTCGAGTCCAGGTGGACCCCGGTCTCAAGTACGAAAATTGGTGGGTTGGAGGGTTTCGGTTCCCGGAGACATCTCAGCCGGTGTGAGAGAACGAACACGGGAACCACTGGTGCTCGTAAGGACTGGATCCACTGTGGGGACGAGTGGCGTGTCACAGCCCGTATACGTAGTCGGCTCGCGGGTGCGAGGTCCGAGACATGACCCGTGTTCCCGTACTACCACTTATGTTCTCGGGGACAGGAGGACCGTAAATGTCAGATCCCTCCCCTCGGTCTACCATCCGTACATTTGTTTCTTTACAGGTTCTTTTAATGTCTGTCACCATTATTGACAATTCTTTTATTGGTGCTTGGCACTTTCGTTTATTGACCCTGATTCTCTTTCCTTGTCTACCGGACTCGTTCTGAACCTCCCCTTCCTGAGGGTCCCCTCGTCTGTAGAATTACCCAGGATTGCTAACTGACCCCCTCCGATAAGGTTTGTGTCCCATGTCAGGTATGTCTCTGGAACTCGGTCTTGTTCGACGTTTTGACTCTTTGCTTACCGGTCTCCGTTTCTCCTGTGCCCTAAGTGTCTACCCCACCTTTGCCGTCCCGACCCAGTGGCCCCCGGGAACAACCCACAGGACAGGACGTATCGGACCCAAAGGGTTCCCGGTCTCCTTCGTCAACCTCCCAACGTTCGTCCCCCACTCCACCAGACTAAAAACGAAATCTCTATTGAGTCCATACAAAAGAAACACTTCAATTGAAAAGGAACCCCACGTAGATCGGAGACGAGGTAACTGGTCGTCTCGAGTCCCGAGTCTCATTATACGAGTGTGACGGACCGAGAAGAAGTGTAGAGGGGTCACAATTGTTTGAGTAAAAGTAACCCGGTGGAAACCCCTTTTCTCCCCGAACCTGTGTCGGGGTGAGTGGGTCTCGTCGACTCTTGACGAGACTCGGTCGTGACCCCAGTGAGTAAGGACCAGGGTCGGAGCCGAAGGAGGTAGATATTATGCCTCATGACTTACTTAAAAGGTCTAACGAGTAGAGATTCGTTAATACTAAATTCCTCCCTGTGTCTGTGACTAAAAGGGTTCAACGTTCCATAAGAAAGTGGCTTTACTTCTCAAAATCGTAGTAGTCTAACTCAAATGATTCTACGAGTCCTTCAACCCTCGACAGAAGTGTTCTAGGTCGACTACACGTGTCTACTTCCAAGACTTCAGGGACTAGTGGTTGAATTACCTGTACTCAAACCCATCTGAGGTCTTCAACCACTACCTGTTCCTCCGGACCGTACGACGACAAGTGCCCCAGGTTTCTCAACCTGTGTTACCTCACTGACTTGACTGGACTTTACTTCAGGGACTAGTGGCTGTCTTGGTGTGTCTCACGGGTCCACGAGGTGAGGGCGGGAGGTCCCATAGTTGGGTCCCAGGGGTCACGAGCGGGACGGTAACCGTCCACGGACCTGAGCGTCCTAAACTTCTGAGTACTAATAGTGTGGTCGACGGAAGATACTGGGTAGATCCTGAAAGACTTAAAAAAACCGGTACAGAGTTCCGTACACCCTAGAATCAAGGAGTTGGTCCTTAGCTTGGACGTAGGGGTCTTCACTTCGTGACCTTCACGTTTCAGAATTGGTGACCTGATCGTCCTTTCAGGTGCCCGGAAGACTTTGGTGAATAGTCGAGGACACACGTACACGCACGATTCAACGAGGTAGTCCAGACTGAAAACACTGGGGTACTTGACATCGGGTGGTCCGAGGAGACAGGTACCTTGAGAGGTCCGTTCTTATGGCCTAACCCAACGGCACGGGTAGAGGTCCCCTAGAAGGGTTGAGTCCTTAGCTTGGGTGTAGAGAATCCAGAGGACGTGACCGTCCGTCCAAGAAATGGTGATCACGGTAGAATAGTCGGGGATCCGGACTGTATTGTTGAGAGAGGTGGACGAGTTTTCCAGCCTTAAGGTACCCCTCTTCGTTACGAGGGTAAGTCCGTTACAGCTGTTCGAGGAACGCACGAGTCTGCCCCGGTTAGGAAACGAGAAGAGACTCGGACTCCCTGAGGTAGACCCGAGAGGAGAGAGACTGGGGGTCGGGAGGACGGTTGGGGTAAGAGACGAAGGATGTTACCGGTGGGAATTCTCAAACCCATACCCCTGGAGGGACTACCAGATGACCGATTCTGAGACACGATGGTTACGTCCCCAGGGTCCAAGTTAGAGACTAGTCCCTAGATTTTGTGGGTATGGGGTTGTTTCTCAAGTGCACCGTGTTGACTTTTATCTGGGAGGACGGAGTTCATTCTGGACAACATCGGTTTATTTATTTAAAAATTTTTTTAAAAACTTTCTCAAAGCCATACCTTCAGAGGGAGAAGTCAGGAGAGTGGGATGTAAGGGACCCCATATTTGGAGTATGGAGAAGACTCCTTGGGTCTGTGTGGAGATCGGGAGTGGATACACTTCTAGACCGAGAAACCTTTTCTGGGACTACGACCCTTTCTGACTCCCGCCCTCCTCTTCCCCTGCTGTCTCCTACTCTATCAACCTACCGTAGTGGCTGAGTTACCTGTTCCCAAACTCTTCGAGGCTCACTACCACCACCTGTCCCTTCGGACCGCACGACGTCAGGTACCCCAGCGCTTCTCAGCCTGTGCTGACGTGACTTGACTCAGGAGTAGATCGAGGAGGCCCAGTCCCGTACAGGATGTCTACGGAGTTCGAACCGACTGTGCCTTTATTAATAAAGGGTACCTAAGGGACTACCAGGTCACCAATCCTGAGTCACGAAGGTGCCGTCCCACGTACCTAAGATGGGCCCAGTCCCTCGTTCCCAGAGTCTTCGGTTTTACTTTTCCTTGATCAATAAAGGAAGGGTTTTGACCGAGGAGGAGGATCCAAGGGTTTCGGGACTTTTCGGTGTAGTGAACCGTCGGTCTGTAGGTAGCAGCACTTGAAATGGGGAGCAGTGGAGGTCGTTCTACGAGTCAAAATGAAGGTCACACAGAGAGTGGAGACAGGAAAGGAGTGGTAGGGGTGGTGACTCTGGGAGAGAGCCCAAGGGTAGTAGAGAGTGGACCTAATGATTTCATAATAGAGTGTACCGGGGATTTGGGGGTTTAGGGAGGTTGTGGATAGTGGTCTCCACAAAAAGGTTTTGTGTCCAGACTAGTACAATAAAGAAACGAAGTTCTAGTAAGGACCAAGGGGTACCAAAAGTTCAGGAAAGGTTAGACTGGAGTCGGTGGGAAGTCCCAGGTAAGAGTGGTAAGAGGATTCGTGGGACACACACACGATTCAGTAAGCCAGTATAGACTGAGAAACACTGGGTCACCTGACATCCGGTGGTCAGAGGAGACAGGTATCCTAAGAGGTTCGTTCTGATGACCTCACCCATCGGTACCGAAGGAGGTCCCCTAGAAGGACTGGGTCCCTAGTTTGGGCGTAGAGACTCAGAGGATGTGACCGTCCGTCCAAGAACTGGTGATCGTAGTGCACCCTTCGGGGGGATTCCTGGATGAGTAGAAAGGGATTTGTACAGTACGTGAAAAGTCCGTACAAAAGGTACGACAAGGAGACGGATCTTAGGAGGAGGTAGGAAGAAGGTGATCCGCATTAGATGTGAGGTAAGTTTACGGAAGAGACTCCACGAGAGAGACGGAGAGGGTCGAGGTAAGACTCCCAAGGGAGAAAGGAGACCTGAGAATAGTGGAACGGAAACGGAAAGTCGTCTGAGTCAGAACCAGGGAAAGACCACCGAACAAGGTGGCCGGACTCCGAGGAATCGTTCCGTCCAGGGCGGAGATGTGCGAGGGGGTCTAGGAGAGTCACAACTCGTGTAGTCTATAAGTTTGTGACTGTCTTGGGTTAAGAAAGTAAGTATGTGAACAAATCGGTAAGTTATTTATAAATAAATTTGACTCGAGATACGTTTCGTATCAAAATTCGTGATCTATATGTTCCTTCGAACTGGGTCTTAGATGAACCGTCGATTCCCTGTGAGGATGGAGACGGAGGTCTGTTCACTCTTCCCAGTACCCTTCCAACGTTTCTATTGCCCTCGAGGAACCTCCCGTTGTAGGGTCGTGTCCACGTCGGAAGTAGGAGTTCTGGGTTCACCGGGCGGCCGTGCCCACCGACCGTCGGGCACGACTTATGGTCGTAGTAAAAGGTCAAAGTAAGACAGGTTAGCCGACGAGTGACACGGTCCTCGGAGTGTCTCAGAAGTCAAGGGTGGTGGGAAGTTCCAGGGTCTAAGGTACTGAAAACTCTTCAGGAGGGACGGTCGGGGAGAGTGGGAGGGGGTTGTATGTGAGGATCTCATGAGTGAGAAGGCGGAGTCCATGTCAAGCCGAGGTGACCAATAAAAGATAGATAAGTAGGACGGTAAACATAGTCAGTCGTAGGGTCTTTCTCTGTTTCCCGTGTGAGATTCACTCTATTGACACCCTCTCAAAAATTTATTTCTTAGATAAGAGTTTCCACACCCGTCCAATCTCTCCTTGGTCTTCTCTATACCGATATGGGGTTCCGGTGGTTGTTCTGCAGACAGTGTGGAAATTGACTTCCCTGCTCCCCTTCCTGGTAGTGACCCAGGGCCTTCCTCTTCCAGTTGACCCTAGGGTTCACCCGTCTCGATCGAAAGGATCGGTCGTGGGTCCGAGATAATGGTGGCAGGAGGGGAGCAGAGGGTACGGGTGTCGTAGATAGGTAGGTCACAGGACGTCGAAGTCTCGGTCTCTCCACTGGATCTCGACCTCGACGAAGGACTTTTACGGCTACGACTGGGTCTGGGACTACAAGTAGTTCTCCCCGGACGGGTGGGTTACGGTTCTGTGTCAGAACCAGTGTGTCTACATAAACTTAAATAACAGAAGTAGGGGATTGAGTACATCCGTGAGACCCAAAAGGGGGATTCTGACGGAGTTACGGACCCACTCCTTATACCCCTAGTACAAGGGGCAAAGATCCCCATGGGAACCAAAAGATGGGTACTCTTGTTTAGTGGATAGGTCTCTCCCTCCGACCCCCTTTCGTCGGTCCCCTTAAGGTCCGAGGAATGTTGTGGTAAACTGTAGTGAGGGGTTCACCATGGTCCTTGTCCCTTCGGGTATTCAGACGAACTTCGAAGAGATTTGTCGTCTCAAGACGTCTGTTCGTCGAGACCGGCGTCGGGGGTGCACGATAGAGCGTGTCCCATACCCCGAAACGGGAAATAGTAGTACAGTCGGGTGACTCTCGGGTCGGGGTAGTCTCAGTATTTGTTCCTCGCCCCCACCTCCGCCTCCCCCACTACCCGACGAAAAAACCGTCGTCTCAGTTAATTATTCCTTCAAATTTCCCCGTAGCACAATAAGGTGAATACTTTTCTTACACTGGACCCTGACGTCAAGGTCCATGGACGAGAGTCGTCGAGACCACAACGAGACCCACTATTCCCGCCGAGACCCCCTCCCTCCTAGACAGACCAGAGGACGCTCACCAAAACGACTCGTCACCGTTCCTTCAGTGTCAGTCGTCCCAGTAGCCTCGGGAGACGGTAAGGGGTTTTCGGGGTCCGACGGGGAATGTCCGGTTCGGGGTGGAGGTCGTCCTAAGGGTCTGGAGGCACCGTACAGTGGCGGAGAGACGAGACCCAGGACAAAAGACAGAAGATTCTGTGTTGGTTCGGGTTAGACCAAGGGGTAGGACACGTCTACACCGGGACGGTCCGGATTCCAAACTTACCTACCTGATATGATGTGGTCGTAGACGTGGACACGGTTGTAGTCACGTCTTCGTGTTCGTTGACCCTTCGACGAACTTCCGTGACCTCTTTCTTGTCAGAGTGTATGGCTGACTACGGACGTTAAGGTGGTAATCTGTCAGTAAGGAAATTGAATTTGTCACTTAAAAGTCCTCAAGAGACGAGACCCTCTCCCCTCACAAGGACGATGGGGAAGGGCGGTCCACCGGTGTACAAGTAAGGTTACCGTCGGAAGGTCTCTGTTGCCAGAACCGGAACGGACCTCGTGGACTCAGGTCCGTGTCTCCCCTAACACCGGACGATCACTCCTTTGTGACGATATCCGACCAGAATAGTTCTGATTTGTGTGTCGTGTAGTTCTGATTTTCTAGGACACCCTTTCCTTATGGGTCCCTAGACGTCGGCACCTAGGCGTCGACACACTCGAACTCTTCCCGGAAGAGGACTCGGAGTCACAAGGGCTGAGATTTTACTTCTCCTTGTATTCGTCAGGGACGAGGGTCGAGTGTCTGTGTACCGTCACACACCCAGAGTACGGGGTCCTGATCGTTCTCCGCCCCGGGACCGTCCAGGACACGTGTAACCTCCCTCGTAGGAACACGTCGAGTTTCACGAGTAGTCGACGAAAGTCCGAAGAAGGGTTCGGAAGGGAGTCCAGGACTCCGGGGAGGGTGGCCGGGGGTCGGAACCCAAGGTAAGAAGGAAGACCTGGTACGGCTACACCGGGAGTAGGGCTTGCCAGAAGATCCGAAGACTCAAGTCTGTCCTCGTTCTAGAAACGGGTGGTCCCAGACAGGAAACGGAACTCCAACCTGTACTGGAAGGGTTCTTCCAGGGGAGACGACGGGGACCTCTCGGTCTAGGGACTCCTAATCCCCTTGTCGACCCGAAGGTCCTGGCGTCCCCGGGGCGGGAGCCGAGTGGGGAAGTCGAGGCAGGGAGGCGGGGCACGAGAGTAGTAGAGAGGCCGTCGGCGAGGTCTCGACCTTCGGAGAGGTGGGGAGGAGGGACGTCGGGGTACCCGAAATGGAAGTCGTGGAGACTTAGGGTGCGGGACTCTAACATTCTGGTGTTGGAGGAGACCCTCCCCCTCGGGGTGAAGGGTGCAGAAGGATCTGGTAGTGGTAGGGGGTGAGGAAAAGACTATCAAGTTCTAGTGTAATCAGTTCTGGAGTTTCATACTTGTAAAAAGAAGTAAGACCAGATGTCGAGATGGTATGATCTAGGGATAGAGTAAGGGTATTTTCGAGGACTGAATGTCCTCTCTTTCTACGACTGGTTTTTGGTGGGATTCGAAAGGTACACTTTTCCGAGGTGTTGTTAGGAACCCGTCCTGTAGTTCCAGGGGCTTAGTGGGGGAAAGGTCTCCGTCATCGGTAGTTGGGGTCCTGTAGGATTCTTTTGGGATTTTCGGTCGGAAAGAACTCGTGTTAACCGGGTCAGGGATCCCGAGAGAAAGTAGATCTTAGTGAACCCGTTTCCCCTCCAATCACCCAAGAAAAAAGAATTACTGAAGAAACCAGAACGACACAGGACCTAATCGTAGGACAGGGAAACGGTGTACAGTCCCACCACCCTTCTTCACTACCAGTAAGTACTCTCCCTCCGGACTCGTTCCGACTACAGACCCTCGACACAAACGTTACACGGGATGGGAGTCTTTGGTAGATACGTATGGTACATATTCACATAGTCACTGTCTTTTCTCGACACTGAAACACAAACGGTCACTGAGTATTAAGTGGTATTGAATCGAGGAGATTTCCTGAATTTCTTTCAACTCGTGGTTTCTTAACTATGAAAACTTGACACCACAACCTCTTCTGGGAACTCTCAGGGAACATGTCGTTCCTCTAGGTTGGTCAGGTGGGATTTCCTTTAGTCAGGACTTATAAGTAACCTTCCTGACTACGACTTCGACTTTGAGGTCATGAAATCGGTGGACTACGTTTCTTGACTGAGTAACCTTTTCTGGGACTGCGACCCTTTCTAACTTCCGTCCTCCTCTTCCCCTACTGTCTCCTACTCTACCAACCTACCGTAGTGTCTGTGTTACCTGGACTCAAACTCATTCGAGGCCCTCAACCACTACCTGTCCCTTCGGACCACACGACGTCAGGTACCCCAGTGTTTCTCGACCTGTGCTGACTCGTTGACTTGACTTGACTTTCTTGAATTGGTGAAATTTTCTAATAAAAAGGTTACGGTGGAGTCGATCTTGGGTGTGAGGTCCTACTTCGTTTCGCCGAACTGGGTTCACATTTTATAGGTACAAATTTTGTGTCTACCCTACGGAGCATTAGTTTAAACGAATATAGAAAGAAAGAAAGGAAGGAAGCGAGGAAGAAGGGAAGAGAGGACGGAAGATTGAACTAGACAGGTTTCCTCCGATATTAGTTGTTACGGCGATCGACCAAGAGGTCAAGGTCCCGTGGTCGTCCTTCGAATCTTTCTCCTCTCTTGTCCTTTCTTTTATGGCGAACTCAGTAGTTATAAGACTTCTCTCAAGGTTCCTCAATGTATTTATCCATAGTTTTCAAAAGTGCAAGATCTCAGATGGGTCTCACCCTATAATTCTCGTTTGGTAGTACCCCTCCTCCAGGGACCAGAATTCTCACAGTAATCCCTCTTACTGGTGGGTGTTTGGGTCCCGTGAGGAAAAGTCTCTGTGCCGGGGAAGTGAGTCACCTGGTGTCTGAGTTCGGTCCTGCCGGGAAGGATACAGGAGTTCCTGTGGGTCTCTGGGAGGTCGGACTACGTCGGTCTTTAGAGGAGAAGGTTTGTCGACTTATAGGCGGTTTGCGGAGACGGACCCGGACGCCCAGTTTCACGCCTCCCACCATAAAAAATTAGAACAACGGAAAGACAGAGAAACAAGAAGGAACTCGGAGTAATAGAACTCTCCAGAAATTATTGACTCGACCGGACCTTGTAAGGAGGAGGGGAAGAGGGCGTACCCAAACAGACACCTCCTCCTTACCACTTCAGGGTACGACGGGATTCCCGGAGGACGGTCCCCGTCGACCGGGACCAAACCCCCTCTGACCCTTCTCTCCTAGGACCTCCGCGGTGACTTAGGTAGTTGGTGTCCTTTACTCTACAATCGTCTTTTCTAGACAGGTAGTTGTGAAGACGGGACGGGATACGTACAGTCGAATGTGTCTGTGTGTGTGGTGTGTGTGTGTGTGGGCACTCAAGAGGTCGAATGTTCCGGACTCAGTAACACAGGACAATGCAACAACTTCCCAAGACATCTTCCGCAAGATCCCACTTTGTCCGGTTTAGTCCGGAAAGGGATGTCGAGTCCTACTGAGATCCTTGTGTGGGGGTACTTGTTTTATAATAGATGTGGTTGTCTCTCAGGGGTCGACCAGTTATAAGCTCACCGTTGATATCGTGTAACGCCGTTGATATCTTCTTAAGAGGGCTTACGAAGCTCAGGTCCGAGCGAGACGAGTGGTGTTCCGTCCGGTTACTTGGTCTCTGCTTCACGAACGACCCTGATCCTTCCCTGAACTAAGGCTTCGGCCGACTGGTTCTTCGACCGTCCGATCGAGGAGTTTTGTTGGTAGAACATCCCCGGACCAACCTAGTCTCTACCGCCGTCCCCCACTCCTTTGTTTCATTTTTCTGTCAAGTCAGGAACTTTTACAGGGGATCTGACCGTTCGGAGTCCGTCCTCTTGCACAATCAAAGTGAAGGATTGACAGGAAACGTCCACCCGCCAGGTCCAGCAGGAGGGCCTCCGTCCCGGAATGCATACGGATGTTATTGTTTTCGCCGTTCGACTCCCAATTTCAGTGTCGTCTAGGTCGTGTTTAAGATTTAATTGTGAAGAGTCAATGTTTTGATAGTCCAAAGGACAGTCAGGTCCACCCCCTTCTCTCCAACCATGTCAGTTCGGGTGTCTACCCTACGACGCGACCGTCCCTCCGTGGCTCCTCCTTCGACCCCGGGGTGGGGTTCCCTGGGGTCCGAAAGTCTCCCCCGCGTCACATGCACCTTCCGACGTTCGTCCCCGGATTGTTTGGTTTAGGACGTCCTCGTAGTTGGTCCCTCGGCCCCTCCATTGGTCTCCCTGCTCCGTGACCTCGCCTCGGAATTGGAGACTCCTCGTAGATGCAAGAGAGGATCCCGTCGTCTGTGTCCTCACCTCGGGGCTCCCCCTGTCCGGACCGACCCTCGCCGACCTGGTGTTCGATCGACTCTCGACCACTCCGATCCGTGTTTTCGTCCCGGTCTAGTGTCTTATAACCCTACTCTCAGACCTAAAGTAAACGAGATCCTTTACCCAAAGGTCGTTTCTGAAAGATTATTTCGTGTCTGGGGTCTCCGACTAACACGCACACACACACACAATCAGCAAGTCAGTACAGACTGAGAGACGCTGGGGTACCTGACATCGGACGGTCCGAGGAGACAGGTACCCTAAGAGGTCCGTTCTTATGATCTCACCCAACGGTACGGCAAGAGGTCCCCTAGAAGGGTGGGGTCCCTAGTTTGGGACCAGAGGACGTAACGTCCGTCTAAGAAAGGGTAGACTCGGTGGTCCCTTCGGAGGTCTCCGACTAACGGACCCAAGTTTAGACTCGAGACGGTGATCATCCATACACCGGAACCCTTTATATAAATTACAGAGAGACGGAGTCAAAAGAGTAGACAGTTTACCCTGTTACACGAAGTGGTTAATATTCTGTGTGTGAAGGGGTGTAAAAGTTTGTAGATTTTAGTAGAATCTTAGTGACCGATCCACCGGTATTACTGTGTTAACAGACGTCGATACACACGTATAGTTTATAACGTCTTAGTAAACCATCTTTTAGGTATGAAAATTCTTTAGGACGTAGTGAGAATTACCGTGTCTCTTTAATACACTCTCTTTTTGTATATGACTGCTAAGACTCGGACTTTCGTTAAGTCTTTCCACCTTGAGACTTCTACAAGGGGACGAACCCCTTGACCTTAGGATGTTCGGTACACCGTACCGACTTTTTTTTTCTTTTAGATCTGTAAATAACGTGGATATTTAAAAGAATTTATACGTGTTCTGTCTGTATACTAGAACTTTTAGATACATTCAAGTCAAGTCCAGTCAGCGAGTCAACACAGACTGAGAAACGCTGGGACACGTGAATACTTAAAAGAATTTATACGTGTTCTATCTATATACTGAAACTATAAGATAGGCATTTGTTCAGATTTTCTCGAGAAAGTAATTTATATTTTCTTTTTGGAGATTCACTACGTGACACAGTATTTAAAAGAAAGAATCACCCGACGTTTTTATTCTATATAGAATGTGAATTACCTTAGAAGTTCAGATACTTTATCCCAATATTGGTATATAGGAGTATTCTAACAATCTTCCTGATTTACTCAACTATAAATATTTCGTGAATCTTACCACGGATGAGGTATTATTAAAGGTATATACACGACAGTTCATTTATTGGACTAGACACAAAATCTTTACAAGGACCGTCCCGACATGAAATATTTCCTCCTGTGGTCCCCGTGTCCCGTCCACGGACGTCACCAGATCCTCTCTCGATCACCCTCGGGTGCAATTAGTACTGGTACCCCTACCTCTCTTCACTACCCTCCTGACCCTTCTTAAGACCTCGACCAGGAGTGTGTAGGAAAAGTCCTAGACACAGATACTGTTTTCTCCCTCCTCCAACTTTGTAGGGGTCTCCAAGGACCGACCCTAGTATCTCACTACTGGAGTGGACTCTACTCTTTAATCTCTTCTTCCAAACCCCTTCCTTCCCTTCCGACTACACGTCCCCTGTGCGACTCACCCCTGTAGACACCCTGTCGGTCTATCTCCGCAGACCGTTCTTCGGCCCTTAATTCCGAGCCGCGGGTTGGGCGTGTGGGTTCTGGCACCTTTCTCGTTTCCTTCTCTCCCCCGGTGCCTCTCTCCCGTCCTTCCTCCCTGTCTCCCTCCCTGTATGCTTACTGTTGGTTCTTTACTTCCCTGTTTCCCCTCGACTGGGTTCAGAGCGGGTGGTATGCACCGCATTCAGTGACAATTGTGACCTTGGGAGTGGGGTAAGAGAAATTATGAACTCAATAAACATAACATCGTCATCGATAAACATAACATATCATCAGAGGGGGCTGATTTGTCGTTCGACTGAGTCCCTGGTACAGAGGGGGACAAACATTGAGTCCCGAATCGGGTCGGGGGTCGTGTACGGCCGAGAAGGTACTCGTAGACACCATGGTGTAGGTGGGTCCCCTTTTCGGGACTTCGGAGCAGGAGACCAGGTGACCGGGAGGTGAGACGAGGGAGTTTGGTACGAACCGTTGGTGCTCTGTTGTGACCAATCCTTGGTCTTACCTAGTCCTCCTTTCTACGTCCGGAGACCGGTCGTAGGTGTAAGTTGGTCTACTCCTCCCTTCTCTCTCTGGGTTGGTCTTTCCTTTTCTGTTGCGTTCTGTGCTACCGACTTGTGTTCTGCTCCTCTCTCTTCACTCTTGTACCGCTCGTGACCGGTGGCGTAGACGGTCCTCAGGGACTACCGACGCGGGACGACACCGGAGTCGCAGGGTCGTGGTGCTTAGTGGTGGAGGTCCGAGGGTCAAGTTCACGAGGAGTCCGGCACAGAGACCCACCCACCTTTCTCGGCACTGGTCCTCGATTCGACGTCCCGGCAGCCGGGGAGACACCGGCCCTGTGCGCCTCGGTTCGGGGAGTGGAGTGGCCCACCTGAGCCAGAGGACCAGACCGGGTACTCTCCGCCTGTCTCACCTACGACGGAGGAGGTACTGGGTCTCGGGGACTCAGAGGGACAGGAGAGGACACGGAGGGAGGTAGTGTGCCCTTCTCGATCGACGAGGAGTGGTTCAGCGGAAGGACCACGAAACGGTCGTGAAAGGTTTCCACCGGAAACCAAACCCTGGACGGTAGGAGAGGGTCGGTGACCCAGAGATAAAGAAAACATGGTTGGTGGGAGGAGACCCAAGTCGTCAGGTGTGGAGTCGAGACGGAGTGTCCCACCCAGAGTCAGTCAGTAACCCCAGTCAGGAGTCTCACGGAAAGGACGTACGGGTCCCTCGGGGGGGTAGGTACTGGGTCTCCGGACCGACGGTCAGGATTCGTACGGGGACACTAGTGCAGTAACAAGACCCACTCAGTGAACAGGTCAAGTTCCCTTTTCAGACTTTCCGCTCAAACCCCGGTGGGGGACCTGTATGGGAGACGGAAAGACTCTGTCGGGATGAGACTTCCCTGTCAGGTCGGACGGGTCGGACGTGGGACCCAGAGTCCAACTGTTTCTTCCATTCCTTCCCCTACCGGGTGTCGTCCTTGACTCGGGACTATTTACAGTCGGCCGTCTTTCCCGGCCCCGTCGGGACGTGGTCTCCTCCGTTTCCTTTTGTCTGGGACCCACTCTAGTCCCTTTGTCGTAGGGTGGGACGAGGTGTGGTCGTGAAAGGCACCCACAGGGCCCCTATCTAGGTCCAGATAAAAACCAGTGACGGGTGGGCGAAGGGTAGGGTCCGGGTAGGGTCTTTCCGACCCAGACGAGGGACCAGTCGCGGGACGCTCTGGAAGGTCTTACGGGCCCTTACAAGGTGACGGAGGTGGGATAGGGGTAGGGAGCAGGAAAGGAATAGGGGCGGTCGACTCTTGTTTCAGTGGACTGAAGTAGTCTCGACCCTTTCCTCTCGGCTCTGTGTCTTTTCGTCCCCTGCGGACTCCAGGGACTTTCTGGTGTCTTCGGGTCCCGGACCCAAACCCCAATCCGGACCTTTTACCATCGGTACTACCAGGAGTCTCTAATTCCCCGAAACGTTTCTCTAGGACCTCGTCTTGAGCTCAACCTCCCTGTGAGTATCCTCCCTCCTCTAAGGTGCCTCTGTAAGACCTTCGGCTTTGACTTTATGTTTCGAAGGATCCCTCCACCTTCCGCCGTTGGACTTACCGCCCAGACTCCTTACTCTTGGGACGTTCCGGGACTCTAAACGTTCTTCCTGAGGAACCTCTCGTTTCTACCCGTTCAGTCGGGTCCACGGTCAATGATCCTCCACTTTTGGACCCCTTCTGGGTCTTCTTCACTTTCTTTATGTCAGGTCTGAAACCTTTACCCCGTCTCCTGACTCCGACAGACACCCGAATCGAGTCCCTCTATGGATAATCGTCTTCAACTAAAAAACTACGTGAAATACAGAACCGTGAACCAAATAGGTCAACAGTTTTGAGGTGGAGGGGGTCCGTACGAAGGACTACACGTCTCTGGTAGAAGACAAGTGGGAACAAAGACGACTGTTCACGACGACGATTCAACGAAGTCAGCACAGGCTGAGACACGCTGGGGTCTCTACCGTCGGGTGGTCCGAGGGGGCAGGGACCCTAAGAGGTCCGTTCTTGTGACCTCACCCCACGGTACAGGAAGAGGTTACGTACTTTCACTTTTCACTTTCACTTCAGCGAGTCAGCACAGGCTGAGAATCGCTGGGATACCTGACGTCGGGTGGTCCTAGGAGACAGGTACCCTAAAAAAGGTTCATTCTTATGACCTCACGTAACGGTAAAGGAAGAGGTCCCCTAGAACGACTGAGCCCCTAGTTTGGGCTCAAACTAGCCCTTCGGAACAAAGATTGTCACACTATTGAACTGTAAACATTCTTTGCGTAGTCTGGTACGGGTCCTGGAGGTCGACCTAAACATTGGATTAGTCGAGGGCCAGGGCCCGGGTCCTCTACTACGCACACTCGTAGTTCAATTACTTTCTTTTCGGGCCAAGTCAGTTCAGTTCCCACACTGGACCTCTGAGTCCACTGAAGGAACGGGACTTAAGACTAGGATTACTCTCGAGACCCGACCGAGGGTCCGCCTCCCGTGACGGGACTGACGTCCGACAACAGGCTTCCCCTCGTCGACCCGGGACGACACAAAAGTCTTGAGTTGTAACGGAGACCGTAGTCGTTTATCGTGGTCTTTCAAAGTAGTCTTTTAGTCTTTGGTCCTTGATTTATTTATTTGTATTTCCTTGGTTGTTGTCGAGGGAGAGTAGTGAGATTAATTTTTTTTATGTGTGTGTGTTTTATGTGTCAGGTGGGACCAGTCGAAAGACGACGAGGAACTACGGGGGATGTGAGTGTGTGTGTGTGTGTGTCCGAGTGTGTGTGTGTGTGGTGTGTGTGTGTGTACGAGTGCGTGTGCAAGTGTGAGTGTGTGTGTGTGAGTGTGTGGTGTGTGTGTATGTGTGAGAGTGTGTGTGTGTGTGTCCGAGTGTGTGTGCGAGTGTGTGTGTCCGAGTGTGTGTGTGTGAGTGTGTGGTGTGTGTGTATGTGTGTGTACGAGTGTGTGTGCGAGTGTGTGTGTATGTGTGTGGTGTGTGTGTGTGTATCCGAGTGTGTGTGTGGTGTGTGTGTGTCTGAGTGTGTGTGTGTGAGTGTGTGTCCGAGTGTGTGTGGTGTGTGTGTGTATCCGAGTGTGTGTGTGTGAGTGTGTGGTGTGTGTATGTGTGTGTACGAGTGTGTGTGCGAGTGTGTGTGGTGTGTGGTGTGTGGTGTGTGTGTGTGTGTGTGTGTGTCCGAGTGAGTGTGTGTGTCCGAGTGTGTGTGAGTGTGTGTGTGTGTCCGAGTGTGTGTGTGAGTGTGTGTGTGTATCCGAGTGTGTGTGTGAGTGTGTGNTGTGTGAGTGTGTGGTGTGTGTATGTGTGTGTACGAGTGTGTGTGCGAGTGTGTGTGGTGTGTGGTGTATGGTGTGTGTGTGTGTGTGTGTGTGTCCGAGTGTGTGTGTGAGTGTGTGTGTCCGAGTGAGTGTGTGTGTCCGAGTGAGTGTGTGTGTGTGTGTGTGTGTGTCCGGGTGTGTGTGTGAGTGTGTGTGTGTATCCGAGTGTGTGTGTGAGTGTGTGTGGTGTGTGTGTGTGTGTCCGAGTGTGTGTACGAGTGTGTGTGTGTGTCCGAGTGTCCGTAGTCCCCTGGACGTGTTTCCAGTATCGGCCCCCGGTCCCCTCTAAAGAGTGGGCGCTCACACCGACGACGAAGATCTACGGGAGAGGGGGAAGTGGGGTAGTCGTGACCATAAGGGCGAAAAAGGTCTTGGACGGGTCGGACCCAGAGATGGAGACGCAGAGGTGTGGACGACAGGAGTTACCGACCTTTTGGGAGGACAGTATTCGAGAGTGGAAGCGAGGTAAGTTTACGACGAGTTTCTAGTGGGGAAAGAGATCCGGAAGGGATGTCCGGAATAGACTTTATTGTGGACACACCGGCCGACGGGAGATTGGGAAATACGATCAAAGCAAAAGAAGTTTTGTGGGTAGAGAGGCACTTCGACTCTCAGAGTGCAAAACGTCCGAACAATAGACAAGGGCGAGTGGGTCGGGGCTGAGGAGGGGCGGGGGTGGTGGAAGTGGGCGAGTCGGGGCGTGCAACCTTGTGGGGTGTCTGTCCCTGACGGTACGAACGACAACGGGGGGTTCGACGAACTTGACGTAGTCCGTGTGTCGTTCGAAAGTTGTGTCTCCACAGATGACTTACTTCGCGTTAAGGAAGGTACGGTTCGACGGAGGAGACTGAATGGTGGTCGTAGACTCCCCGACAAAGGTCAGCTCTCTCGAGGACGCGTGACGACAGTGTTCCGGGGACACCCTACCGTCGCGTGCTTACCGGTAATACGATCGAAGGGACACAGTCCGGGAGTCGATCGAAGAGATACACACAATCTGGAAAGTAAGGTACAGTCTTGGAGTACGAAAGTCGTTAAGGCCGAGGTGACTTGTCTACTCTTTTGGTCCTGAGTCTCTTCCTTGAAATTCAACGGGTTCGAGTAACCTCATAGGTCCTTTCTCGGACCCGAATTTTAGTCTAGACAACCTGAGGTTTCGAGTCGATGTCTCTTCGAAAAAGGACCCTGTAATCTCGTTGACTTGGCAGGGGTGATTTTGGGGGAGGGGCGGGGGGTGGGTCGGGACGTAGTCACTCATGTTCGGGTGTCGGGTCCAGGTCCCTTCCCGTGAAAAGGTGGAAGGGATGGGCGTCGTGGGTCTCACGACTTCCTCAATTGCCCCGAACAGAGGGAAGTGTGGGTTCGAGGGTTCACCTCCAATTAGTTAAAGAACAGAGTCTTAACAGACGGTCTATCGTACCCCGTCCCCGGGAGAAGAGTCTGGGAGGTGGGAAAGGGACTTCGGCTATCGGTAGAGAGTTTGAATAGAGTCAGTCTCCTCCTTTGACAGTCGGGTTGAAACAGTCGGGTAGCGTCGACCTGAGGGGTCCGGGGCGGCGGATCCTGTTACCCCGCCCAAAGGCCGGTCCTGCCGTCGTTCTACCCCTATCCGTCCCGGGGTTCGGTCGGTCCCCTTCCGTCTTAAGTCCCGTGACCAGTGGATAATCTGAGGGACGTTCAGAGTCCCTGTTCAGTGAAGGGGTCCCCCCACCCCCACCCCATGGAAATAGAGTTTCCCTGTGTCGACCCTCGGGAATCCCTTTCCACCAAAGAGTCGGAACCACTCAAAGGAGACGGGTCCAGAGAGAGAGAGAGAGAGAGAGAGAGAGAGAGAGAGAGAGAGAGAGAGAGAGCCACGTGAAACGTTTGTGGGAAAGTTCCTTTGGAAGTGGTAGACACTTGATCCATGAAAACAAAAAAATTCACATCGACTAGAGTTGAAAATTACTACATAATGAAATTTAAAAATAAATAAGTAAATAAACCGGTGTAGTTCGTCGGACACCCTAGAATCAAGAGGTTGACCCCTAGCTTGAGTGTGGAGGTCGTGACCTTCGCGTCTCAGAATTGGCGATCTGGCGGTCCCTTCAGGGGTCCTCCACGAAAAGAACAAGGGTCGAATGTCTTCTCCTTTGATTTCTAGTCCGCCAGTCTGTTGCGGGGGGTTCAGTGAAGACCCGACACAAAGATTGCAGCTCATCTTACTCAAGTCGAGACGGTAGACTGTAGGAAAGGGAAGGGGTAGGTGCGTTACTCCCCAAGGTCCGAAAGACCGTGGAAGGGGCCCCCTTACTCTTATAAACATAAGAGATGTGTCGGGTGGGGACGGGGCCGGTCCGGTGGACGTCGAGTCGTGGGAGTGTTTACATACCTCTACGACAGGACAGGTCGGGACCAACGTGTTAAGCACGAAGTGTGTCAGAGGGTCAAGACCCCGAAGACCTCAGAGACCCGTGCCGGTAGAGTGGGTGGGTGTCAACCGAGACAGTCCCTCCTGTCCGACCCCTAGGTCTCCGACCTTAAGGTCCGAGTCAAGACGACGAGGGGTCTCGCACTAGAGACACACGACCTACATCCCTTTGGACGAGTGAATCTCCAGGAGTCTTCTGGGTGTCACTCGAGCTCTGGGGTTCCGGTGTCACCCATTCCACGGTCCACGACTCGACCGCTTTCTTGTCATCTCTGTCGGGGTAGGCCTCCCACTCCTTCCTGTACACACTCCAGTTGTGACCGACTCGCAGCAGGACGACCCCTGCGACTCCGTCTTGTTCGTGGGAGTTTCCAGGGTCCAACTCAGGCCCGTCTTATTTAGTAGGACCCTAGGTCAGATGGGTTTGTACTAGGTCAGATGAGAGGTACTGGTACGTCTGACAAACTTGGAGTGTTTGGGGTCGTAGATCGACTAGTCGGCTGCTCCGAGTCTTTTGTGTGTCTTTGGAAATTCTGACGAAGGTCGTCTTCCTTGTTTTAGTGGAAGAACATTCTGTTGTAGTAGAACTCTTGGGACAGTTCTTGGTACACCTGGCTAAGGTCCCGAGTAACAACTCCGACTTTCAAGTCAACAACGACGCGGGTCTGGTTTCTAGGTCAACTAAAAACATAAACCCTGGGGCCATGGGGTCGTCTGGGAACCTCCAAGGACAGTTGAGATAAAAACAGGGACGCAGACCCTTTTGACTGATTTAAAGGAAAGTAAACCTTGGTTCGGGTTGAGACTTCAACCCACCTACATCGGTGTGAAGGCGTGGGTTCAAAGGCATCCAAACTTTTGTTGCGACCCACAACGTCCCTTGTCGACACAATTGTTCGTGCCAAGAATAGACAGGGTCGGATCAGGACGGCCCCACAGGACCTCCCGGTCCCGTGACTGACTTGTCACCGGTCGGTGTGGGCGACCCCGGTCTCAACGTTTCTCCGACCCAGTAGTCTATTCCCAGAGTCTCGTTTGGGAGTCTTTGACTGGTGTCCTCAGTGAAGTGATCGTCTCCCCTGAGAGGGGAGGTTTTGACGGAGGTCTTGAGGATGGTCTTTCTAGTCGGACTAATAGGAGTACGGCGGACCTAGTGTAGGACGGAGTCGGAAAGTTGTGGGCTTAGACTTGACCGTGTCCAACCTGTGCCACCCGTAGTAAGGGTCACAGGGACCGGAAGAAGCGGGTCCAAGACCGAAAGAGTAGTTGATGGTCGGGGATCTCCCGTCCGGGGTAGACGCAGGAAAAGGTCTCGCAGATCACGTTTAGGTGAAGCCGGGGAAACAGTTGTGACCCCGGAGAGACGGAGACGGGTCGACGGAGTGTCCAGGAGCTGGGACCGATGTGTAGTCTCCGTAGACCTCCCGGAACCTTCAATGATGCCCGAGGAGGGTCTCCGAGACTACGCTGACCCTGTCCTATGTCGAGTCTGCGACCGTAAAAAATTTACACGTCGGTTCCGATTCCTAGAGACGAGATCTTTCACTTGTGTTGAACCTCCGTCTCTGACGAGTGAGATTCTCGACCCTCCAACTTGGTCCATTACGTCCGTCCTGTATAATTGGAGGTGTGCCTCGTAGAAACGTCTTCGTTTCTCTAACTATGTCCTACAGTAGTCTGATCCCGGCGTCCGAACCCCTTCCCGTAATCGGGGTCTTATCTTAGAAGGAGGGAACGTTTCTTCTCTAATACTGAAGACCCGTGCCCTCTCTAATTTCATAGATGATTATATCCACCGTACTCTTGACCAGTCAGTTTTGTCCAGTGACTGGTGGTCCTGCCTGCGGACGACTTTCGGTCGGGTCGAGACTCGGCACACATAAGTAGGAAAGTTTGAAAGGAGTTATCAGTGATGTGTTGTTTTATAAGTTATTTGTAAAAAAAAAAACTCTCATATTTTCATTACGAACGAGCACCATCCTCTACGTCCTTTCGTATTGGTTTTTAACAGGTGTCAGATGGTAGACCTCTGTTAGTGGTACTCGTATGTGTCCCACGGAGAGAGAGGAGCGAGAGTCTTTCGGGTGTGCGCGGAACGAGACGAGTCGAGGCCGACCACGGAGGGTGACTGTCCGGTTCTCAGGATGGATGTCAGTCTCCTTCTCGTAGGCCACCGGGGCTCGGAGAGGTCCAGTGAGGGTAGTGAGTAAGGAGGACTCTTACGTCCTTTCCCGTCCTTTAGTCTCGTGGGAACCTTTTCTTTCCTTTTCACTCATTCGACCCACCCTACCCTGGTGGGTTCCCGTCTGACTGAGTTAGTCGTTTATAAGGACCTCCCGTTCCTTAGACCCCCCTATGTTCTGTACTGTGGGTTCGGGGGGGTGGTGGGAACTCTTGCAGTAACATATTAATTTCGTTGGTCTGTCGAGGGACGGAGGTGGTTGGTGCCTTTAATTTACTCAATTATTGATACTCTCTGAATCTTATCATAGATCTTGTATCGTTCACAAGAGATTTACAAACGACTATCAGAATAAAAAATACTGGGTTCTGCTAACCGTGCATGCAAGGTTCTCTCGCTATTTCTAGTTTTCCCGAGAAACAAACCTCCCTTCTTTCTAACAACTCCCACACCCCCCGCCCCTACCTCAGGGTCTAGGACCCTCACGTACTTCGGGGGTCAGGACTCGAAACCGTTGTACGGTCTTCGGTTCGGTCCCGGGTGTTCTTGAACCTGTTGGATGTCGGCCAGAGAGAAGGAGGTCGAGAAAAGAAGAAGTCGTCGTCCTACTTCGTCCGTTCTACGTGGGTCCGTCCAAAATTTTTCACGTGCATCAGTGCCGACCCATTTTCGACGACCGACGTGTGACTTCCCCTTAGGGGTCTTCCCGCCGCCCCTCCTAGACCCTTTCCGGGGGATCGGAACCGTTCGTCTCCCCGTAAAATCTCAGACTTACTCCTCGTCGTTCCCTGCTTCCCCGACCGTCGGGTCACGGGTCCTCGTTCCTCCGTCCCTCCCGGTCCTACAGATGACCCGTCCCTTCCCTTCGGACTGCAACATATCGACCGACTAACCGCACACTGGACGTGTCTTGGAGGTTCTGTCAAGTGTGAAGGGGGACCCGAGTCCGACACGGTGTCACGGTCGACTGGGGTTCGGACCGTGTCCCGCCGGTGTCGAGAGGGTCCCGAGGATGCCTCCGAGTGTCTCCGACGAGAACTACAAGTAAAGTTCGGGTAGACCCGAGGTTCCCTATTTGGTCGTCTCCTCCGTCTTGGTCGGAGTGTCCTACAGGACCCCCACAGTTTAGGTTACCCCCGATACGTCGCCTCCATGAGTCCGAACAAGTGTGTGTTGCTACAAATACACTTCCTGAAGTTTTCCTTTGGTTTTTAAGGGGAGATTCATGTACATAATAGGTAGAACAGTGAGGTAGGCGAGTGAGTGACCCGCCACTTAGAACCTTTGACACGACTCACTCCCTACTCGGGTGTTCGTCACGGAAACTAGGCAGGAATAGCTGGGACCTCCCTGCCCTCCGGGTCCCGGGTCGAGTCGGGGGAATGGATATTAAGTATGTGAGACCGGAGGACCGAGACCTCCCCGAAGCAACCACTTTGAAGCCAGGATCGGTCATGGTCGGTGCGGGAGGGGGTCCGGGACCCCTAATCCCGCACCCCCTGAGGACGTAAGGACGCCTGGTGGAGGGGAGGTTAGGGGACGGCCACCCCCACCCCCGGTGAGCCCAAAGACACCCGGGGTTGGGTCTCCGTCCAGTGTATCGTAAAGTCGACCTCTTCTCTCCTTCACTCTGACAAAGAGGTGGCCTTGGAGTCTCTAGAATGAGACTCTGTTCGGGAAAGGGCACCGAAGGCGGAGACTGGTTAGGGTCACTGAGTCAGGGTCACTGACCTCGGTCCTTCGCGGGAGGAATCGAGGATCGTCTGGGTGGAGCCGTCGAGGTCCTCTTTTTCTAGGTCCGTTGTCGGGACCCTGTCCGGACGGTGGGGGAGTGGTACAGGGGTTGTTTGGAGTCGATAGTGACGAGGGATCACTCCGGTAGTAGCGGGTCCTATTCCTGTAGGTAGGATATGGGACAAGTTGGGACTCAAGTTGATTTGTTACACGGAAATCAGAGACACTCGTACGTACGCACGATTCAGTGAAGTTACCACAGGTCGAGAAGCTCTGGGGTACCTGACATCGGGTGGTCCGAGGAGACAGGTACCTTGAGGTATCCTTTCTTATGACCTCACCCGACCGTAAAGGAAGAGGTCCCCTAGAAGGGCTGGTTCCCTAGCTTGGGGTAGAGAATACAGAGACGTAACTGTCCGTCCGAGAATGGTAATCGTGATGGACCCTTCGTGGAAATCAGGGATCTAGGACCCCTGACTGTTTCTTTCCAGAGACATCCCTTCCCTACACAGTAAAGGTCCGACGAGAGACAAGTCCTGACTGAAGAAACCAAACACCAACCGTCCTCCTCTTACACAGGACCCGGGTCCAGAATGGGTCAAGGTGGTAGACAATAGTCGACGGGGTACACGGTTGGGGTGTCACCCCCACAACCGTCTTCTATCCGACCGAGGAACCGACGGGTCGTGTGGGGTATGGACGACCTCCGAGGGAGGTAGTGGTGAAAGTCAGCTCCTCTGCCGGGTCGAAATGTCGGTTTCCCGACGGAGGGAAAATTCCCGCGGGTCAATTGTAAAGTAGAGACCTCTACTCGTCCCGACCATTGTAGTCACACCGATGGGCCCCGAGTCTCACCTCTAACAAGTCCCGAAGCCACTTAAGACCAAACACGACGACATAGTCCTTGGAGTCGCGAGGGAGGAGAGGCTGTTGGACCTCTCCACCTCTCCCGTCCGTGTTGACGGAGGTAAAGCAGGTGCTCTTTTACTCTCTACCTCTTTTCAAAACACCGAAGGGGCTCTAGAGTGACGGCGATGTACTGTCGGTTTAACTGGGAGGTCGAGGACCGAGAGTAGACGCTGGACGTACGCGGTCCCTTCGCTCCGACGGGCTGTGTCAAGAGAGATACCGAGGAGCCCCTGAGGCCCTTGTCCTCCCTCCCGTATCGACGAGACACACTTGGAGTTCCCACGCCTATGTGGGTCTGTAGGTGTATGGGAATGTTGGTAAGTAAGTGAGTGGTTTATAAATAATTCGTGTATGGGACATGGTTCGTGACACGGTCCTCGACCACCGTCTCTACGGTGAGGAAAACTCTACTTTCACACTTTTCTCAAAGTAGATTTTATCTGGGCCTCCTATAAATTGGTGTGTGTTTTTTTCCTCTTAAAGTGCGTACGCGGGAGCCTTTTAACGTTAAATAGACGATAAGGGACTTATCTGTTTGAGTTAAAGATCATTAAACTCGAACGGAGTCGAATGGAGAAATGAATCTAGCTACCCACTCTGTCTTCACTTTGACGATTACGGTTATTTCGGAGACCTTACCCTCAGATCAGATCCTCGGTTTCCTTCCTAAGACCCTTATTCGGGTAAAGTTCTCTGGGGACTTCCCACTTCTACTCAATGGTCCGGTACTCCTTCTCGTGTCTGTGGAGTAGTAGGTCCACCTCTAGAAATCGTTTGCCAGCCTACCCTCCCCCAAGATCTGACGTGTGTTTCAGAACTTTTAATAATCGGAAATATATAATATCTATTGTTGGTCGGAAAGGTATGGGGTTTAGGTTAGTAGAGGGGTTTCTGGGATTCATTCTCATCGTATGTTTGTCAAAAAATTTATTCAAGGTACAAAGACAATGACTGCGCCCAAGAACCAGAGAAATTAGTTATCTTTAACCATTCTTCGGTCTGTTCTTCATGTCCGTTCCGAAATGACCCTGAGCGTCGCACTCCTTTCTTTTGTTCAGTGTCCAAGCGAACGAATGGGGGCCTCACCCCCGTTCGACCAGGGAATTCACGCCGCTCCCACCTCCCCGTCGTATCCACGAGCCGGGTGGGGGAACCACCACGACACACGTCTTTAGTGTCCCGTCAAGGGACGAAAAGAGACCCGTGGAGCCTTCTCGGTCAGTCCAAACCCGGTAAAACATAGAACAAATATTAAACGGGGTCGACGTGTCCGGGTGTACGTCAATAAAAATCAGGGAATGTCAAAGAAAATAAGATAACCAACTCCTCTTCAAACAGGTCCGCGTTCGTGACTTCGTTCCCAGGTCCTGGGGTTGGGGTCGGATAGAGTAAAGATCACGGTAGTCGACCGGGGTGATTTGAGAAAGGTATCCTTTCAGGTATAGGTCACCGGGGTAGAGGTTCCGGTCGTAAGACGGACCTCAGGTGGTAGAGGGAGACTTCGGACATAGAGGTAGGTCTGACCCAAACGGAGAGAAGGAGACGAGATGGGAGTGTGGTCACATTGTCGGAGGGGGTAGCACTCGACTGGCAAAAGCTGGGGGTACCGAGGGAACTCGGTTGTAGGCCCAAGAGAGGAAGGGAAGGACTTAGGCCGTGTTCGGGAAACGAGAGTCTGGTTGCAAGGGACGAGAGGTGACGAGACACATCGTGAACCCTAACTCAGGACGTTTGATACAAAAGGTTCTAGTTACCTCTTGAAGGTCTGGACCAACAAGACACTTTAACCTCTTGTTGCATCTTCTTTCTTTCTTTGTTCCCGCTAAGAGGGGGAAGACAGACAAGACTCACTCCAGAGGTCGTCCTCGACACTGAGTAATAATAAAAGTCGAGGGTAGTCCGTCGGGACACTGGGTTATTTGATCTAAACGGAGAACCACCTACTGATTTCCGTGTTGGTTCGGCTTTTAGTCTTTTTCCTACCTAAATACTGGACGCCGTTCATTCCTTCCTCGTGTGATCCCTAGAAAGGGTTTCGTCACTGAGGGTATTGTCGTTTTAACCCTTTCGAAATTCGATTCTCATCGGACCTCTTAGGGTCCCTGTCCCCTCGGACCACCCGACGGCAGATACCCCAGCGTGTTTCAGCCTGTGCTGACTTCGTTGAATCGTTGTTCGTTGTCCGTATAAGCACTTCCCCGAACTCGCCTCTTAAGTCGTATCTTAGCCTTGTTTCCAGCTTCCTCAATCTTCAACGGTCTCACTCTTTTCTAATTGGAGTAGTAGGGAACCAAAGTCATCTAGACCACGAACTCGAGAAGTCCGATCAGAAATGGTAACTTTGTCTTGGGACTCAGAAATGTTTACTATGCAATAGAAACGATAACAATGAAGAGAGCGGACTATTGCCAACAAACAGGGACGCAAGAAAACAGGGGAATTCTAGTGATTAATGACTCTGATAAGTTCTCGGTCGTAACACCGGTCCGAATCTGGTGTTTTTTGCCGAAGTCGGATGTTACCGAATACAGTTCTTTTGCCACGGACCTAAGAGAGAGAGGTCCTAGGGGGACGGCATTGACCAATGTCGGGGACTGCCCTAGGGTCTAGGGTGATCTACAGGGACTCAGACGTGAGATTGACACTCTACCAGAAGGAAGTACTACACTCCAGGGGTTTCCTCCGAGACCAAGTACCGACGGTTTTGTGGTGGGGGTAGTAACAAGGAGGTCAGAGTTGAAGACCACTTCGGTGGGAGCCGGAAGGAGCGGTGAGATAAACCGGAAAGATGTCAAGGTCGCTAGAACACCGGCCGATGGACGCAATGCAAGGAGAAAACGTCACGAAGAGTTTGCAAAGTCGAAATCCTAAGGAAAGGTAAGAATTTATAGAAAACACTAGAACATTAAATATTATTTATATATAAACAAGAAGTAATGGTAAGGACCGTGTTCCAAACCTTAAAGGGTTCACTTCTCTCGTGTTTTATACAGAAAACAATCCCATTGTTCCACTTAAAACTTTTCGGAGATTCCTACCCACGACCAACGATGCAAAGCGATCACCAGGTCACCAGGCCTATCAACACACAAACACAAGTCAACGTAGGTTGAGAAACCCTAGGGTACTCGACATCGGATGGTCCGAGGAGACAGGTACCTTAAAAGGTTTGTTCTTATGATCTCACCCAAAGGTAAAGGAGGAGGTCCCCTAGAAGGGTTAGGTCCCTGACTTGGGTGTAGAGAGTGTAGAGGTCGTGACCACCCTCTTAAGAAATGGTGACGCGGTAGACTCTTCGGGTCAGGTTTGTCCATCCGACACCGTTCGGTATTTATGGTACGTGTCAGATTGCTCACAAGCTCCCCAGATGAACCGTGGAGCTCCGACGAAGGTTGAAGATGACGACAGTCGCTTTATACTAGATTCTCCTACCTCTCACCATACCCAAAGTCGACTTCCTCTGGACTGGTTATCCTACACCCTACACCCGTCTTCAGTTTACGAAGGGTCCACCGAGTCACCATTTCTCAGACGGACGGTTAAGTCCTCTACCCAAACTGACTCGTACGTGCGTGTCCTGTCATGGAGTTTACGGAACGTTTCACGACTGTGTATCATCCCAGAGGTATTTATGTACACGTTACTTACTTATTTATTTGAGAGTCGAGACAGTTTTTGTCTGTCACAATTTTTTTTTTTTTTGTCTGTTACACTAAAATTTGTTTACCGAAGTAAACGAGACAGACCTGGTATCGGACAGGACGTCATTTGTTGTCGGACGAGGTCCCGGTCTGAGGTACAGTCGTCTCCCCGGGACCTGTGGTCTGTTCGTCACGACCCCCTGTGCCTTCTGTTCTTGGGTCGACGACGACGACGACGACGACGATTCAGTGAAGTCAGCACAGGCTGAGACACGCTGGGGTGTCTGCCGTCGGGTGGTCCGAGGGGGCAGGGACCCTAAGAGGTCCGTTCTTGTGACCTCACCCAACGGTGAAGGAAGAGGTCACGTACTTTCACTTTTCACTTTCACTTCAGCGAGTCAGTACAGACTGAGGATCGCTGGGGTACCTGACGTCGGATGGTCCGAGGAGGTAGGTACCCTAAAAGGTCCGTTCTCATGACCTCACCCCACGGTAGCGGAAGAGGCCTTCTTGAGTCGTGAGATCTGGTTTCCTCGTACCCGTAGGTACCCGCTGAACTCTCTGGTACGGTTCTCACACCGTTCCTCCAGAACGTCCCGTTCGCTAGCCCGGACCGGGAGTACGGGACATGGGATCTTGGAGGAAGACGAAGACACTGAGGGGGCTCCAATTTTCTGCATCAACCTTTTTTTTTTTCATCAACTCCGAATGGGACCTCTAGGTTACCAATTCTTAAGTAGAAGGTTTCGTCCCCCACGTACAAGTTAGGGGCCAGTCTCTTGATTCTAGGGTGTATGGAACCCGTATTTTGTTTTGTCTTCGTCTTAACATTGTTTAAGTTATTTCTGAATTCTTTTTTATCAGGTGTAATTTTTTTTTTTTTTTTTGTTGGAATTTTTCTTTTTCTCGATCAATGTCTTGACGTCTCCCGAAAGGGGTCAGAGACCCAGGGTCAACAGACAGGTCTTTGGAAGGTTTGCGTCTCGGACCCCGGACCCTGAGTTATACACCGGAGGAAGTCAGTGAGTACTTGATACTACGTGACCCACGACAAGCTTTACCACCCTGTATCACCGTGTATACGATCAGACACGGGAGTAAGTCCAGACCCTTTTCCACGTTTTGTCGGTCAGATAAAGTCCACCATCATTCACGACGTTTCTTGTCGACCCCGTCAATCCCCTCTGATCAGGTGGACAGTAGGAGAGGACCCGATCCTAAGTCCCTCCCTGACCGTTACTCCCCACTCCCCTCTTTCTCTTCCTTCCTCTTCTCCTTCTCTTTCACCAAGTGTCTCGCCCACCTGCCCCGGGGACCCCAGGAACGTGCCCCGACCCCCCGTCTGAGCCGGACGAGGGGAGTCGGCTCGGGACAGTCTCCGGTTCTCGACGACGAAAGGACCCTGAGTCGAGTTCAAGTAGGAGAGACGGGGGCCCCAAAATAGGTCCTCCGGAGGACGGGACTCGGACCCTCGAGGACTCTTAGACGGTCGGAGGGGTCTTCGGACCTACCCCGGGGTCCCCTCTGAAACCTTTCTGTCTCTACCCAGGGGTTCTCACTGTCGACTTGTACTCAGGTGATTACAGGGGTCTCCTGGACCGACCCTAATAAGCAAATAAAGACTACCTTCTCACTTTTGTGTTGTCGTAAAAGGAACCTGTAGTTCCCTTTACAAACTGGGACAGTAAAACTCTCCAGAGGTCCCGACGAGGGGTTGAGAGGCTCCGGACGGACAGTCCGAGTCCCTTTTGCGACTTGAGGTCCCTAGCCACTCAGTGGTGACGAACTACCACTGTCGCCGGGTCGAGACCCTCCCGTCTACACCTCCCCCTGACTGAGCCCCACGACACCTCTGTCCGTGTCCCCCCACACACAACGCCCGTCGCCCACGTCCCCTTCCGGTCGTCTTTGTCCGGTACCGAGATCGACCACAGTGTGTCGAGGTAGGGTCTTCCGGTGGACGACGAGGTAGAGGTGGGGTGTCATGGGTTCAGTTGGAAGATCTGAGGAAACAGGTACCTCAGCAGGGTCTGTACCTCAGATACGTACAGGCACCTCAGATAGGGCCAGAGTGGACCTACCCTATTAAATGAGTAAGCAAGTAAATAATCGTTTGTAAATGACTTGGAAGGAACATCGTCACCTCCACACGACTCGAATCAGAGAGCTGAGAAGACGTTTGGTGTGTCTGATAACGGACGGTCCGAGGACAGGTGCCCTAAAAGGGCGTTCTTGTGACCTCACCCAACGGTAAAGGATAAGGTCCTCTAAAAGGGTTGGGTTCCTAGTTTTGGTACAGAGGACGTAGAGGACGTAACGTCCGTCTAAGAAATGGCGGTCCCTTCGGTGGTCCCTTCGGGCATCGTCGCCTATATCTTTTAATTTTGTTAGGCAAGAAATTCTCCTAGTGTAAGACGACCTCGTCTATTCCTTTTCTCGACTTTCTCACAATATACGTGCATGCATACGTACAGATAGGTAGAGTGTATACTACAACCCTCGTGTACCCTCCGTTGTAGCGCGTCGGACCCGACAAAGCTCCCTACCACCGTAGACGGTCCGTCTTCTGTCCTCTACCAGGTGTTCTCACTTTTATCCCTTCTGTGTCAGTGGCGGAGTTGGATTACTTAGGATCCATTTGGTGACCGTATTGAACGAAGGTCAAATATAGTTGGTTCCTGAAGTTGTATGGATGGCCTAGGTGTAAGTTATGTGGTAATTGGCACTGACGTTCACCGTCTTACCTCCGGATAGGGGAACAAGAGCAAGGGGCAGACTAACGGTCTAACACCACCCCCTCCCCACCCTCTGTTCATATTGTTGAAAGTTTACATCGTCTTCCATAGTTTCTACCTACATCTCACCGGTCGAGAGGGTCAAAATAATGGCTTCCAGGGTGTAGGGCCGTTTAGGAAACCGGGACTCATTTGGGATTGTCGACCAGTGGGAGTCTTTCCTCTGTCCCTTGAAAGTACCACCAGTTCCCCAACTCTGGGAAGGGAGGGTCATGTCCCCCGTGTCCAAGTCAGGGACCAACTCCTTGATTCTAGGGTGTACGGTGTGTCGTGCCGGTTTTTTAATTTTTTCTTCTTTCTTTTCTTTACCTCTGTCCTCTTCTCTCCGCTCCTTCGGTCCCGTTTAACTAGTTCGTGGGAGGAACAACTCCACTTCCAGTCGACATCCACCTGTCTCCTATACACAATTTTACCCTACGAGTCAGTACAGGTTGACAAACGCTGGGGTACCTGTCATCGGGTGGTCCTAGGAGACAGGTGTATTAAAAGGTCCGTTCCTATGACCTTACCCAACGGTAAAGGAAGAGGTTATATGTCCCTCCCTCTGAGAAGGAAACCTTTATAAATTGGGTGGTACGGGGGGGCGGGGTGACAGTGAGGGAAGGACCAAGGAGGACCCGTCAACAGTAGACAGAGGTTGAACATCCGAGGTGTGTCGGGGCGGTCGTCCCGGTGTGAAGGAGGAGTGGAGAGTGACTGGGGCACCTCCCGTGCGACCCTAAGTCGCAGGGAACCTTTCTGGGTCACGTAGACCATAGAGGAGGGTCAAGAACATCGTGTCCGGGGTCATCCCGACAGAGGTTCTGAGACACAAATTGGGCAAGAACAGAACGTACGGTCGCGTGAGGGACGCATGTCGTTGGGGTAGCGAGTGTAGGACTCGGGGGGTGGGGGACGACGTCGGACCTTGAGGCTCCCCCGCCAATAACAACAACAAGCCAGTGAGCCAGTACAGGTTGGGAAACACTGGGGTGCTTGACGTCGTGCGGTGCGAAGGGACAGAAACTGGTAGAGGACCTCAAGCGAGTTTGAGTGCTGGTAACTCAGCCACTATTCTCCCAAACCCCCGTCGAATTCGAGACTTGTTGTGCTGAGTAACCCAGAGGGGAGCTTTCCTCCGGAGATTGTCGGGGGTGGGATGAGGTCGGTTCCGTCTCCGCCCACCCCGTCGTTACAACAAGGTGGCTACGGTGCGCAGGCGGTCTGGGCGCCCAGTGGTCAGTGCGAGTTACGGCGGAGACAACGCTCCCACGAGCACTTTTCGGGACACAACGTCGAGGGCCGAGGTCGTTCCAGGACTATGTTCCAGAGGTAAGTAGGAGGAGCCGGTGTGTCCGTCGGGGACGAGGGACTCCTTTCAACGGGCCCCAGCCCCATGTCCTACGTACAAGGAGGGTCAAGATGTCTCCGGTTCATTTGCTACGGACCCAAGAGAGACAGGCGGGTCACGACGGACCGTCGACGGCGGCTTCTTTAGGACGGTCCCAGAGGCTCAGTGTCCACCCGGAGACCCCTCGGGTGAGAGAGGTGGTTGTCGGTAGGTTCGAGGTACTGTACTTTCCTCTCCTGTCTATGTTGTTTCGTTTACTTTCGTTGAAGGAACCAAGTAGAAAGTTACTCGTTTCCCTTCTTTTTGACGACAGTCATTCCATGGATGGGGATGGTTGATTACCCTAGTCAGTCTAGGTTCCCTCCCCGACGACTGACCCCGACTTCGTCAATCTCTCGGCCGATTAACTGAAGAAAAAATTTTGTAATAACTTAAAGAATTTTATGACGAAGACAAAATGTCTAAAACCGGTGTTCCGTACTCCCTACAATCGAGGGACTGGTCCCTAGTTTGGGTGCAGGAGACGTAACCTTCCACTTCAGAATTGGTGACCTGGTGATCCCTTTAGACGGTCGGTCAAAACCAAAAACTTCGAGTGAGTCGTACCACATGATGACTTTGGTTCGTCTCGGAGACCCCGAGAGGTCCTATGTTTACTGAAAGATACAGGGGGGAAAAGAAAAAGTATCCTTTTTGTGAAGTCGAAGGATCCGGAAGGGACTCAAGGTTTTCTGTCTAAGTTTGTCAATGATTAATCCCCTCCCTTCCTTACGTCTTTGTTTCCTTTCCATCAGTTCTTTCTTCGTAACGTCAAACCCCGTCTCAGGACCAAGGAGGAGTTCTCTATATGTCCTAATAGACTATGTGGATAGAGACTCAAGACGTCCTTACTTCCGGGGGGTGGTCCACCTCCTGCCAATGGAGTCCGACTCGTGTTCGTGCACCTGGAGTCTGATCATCCTTGCTCTTCCGACTATTGGCTCTAAGGACCTTATAGTGGGGTAATGGATGGGTGGTTCGTTAGACTTTCAGTATGTTGGATGTCGGGAGTAGGGTTTAAACAGAAATTTGTGAGAAGGGACTTTAGGTACCCCTCAAACTCAGAAAACTCATACTCGACGGACAAGATCGAATTAAGAACGTTATTTGGACGGAGACGAGGTTAAGACTACAAGACCACCCGGAGTGAGTAAAACACAGGCCGTGTACTTGAACCCAAGGTGGTGTGATGAGACGTCTCGTAAGCACTTCACTAAGAGTTGACCTTTCACGTAGCCTCAATGGACCTCCCGAACAATGTTGTGTCCTAACGACCCGGGGCCGAGGGTGAGCTACCTCGTTATCCTACCCCCACCCCGGACCAGTAGACGTAAAGGTCGTTCAAGGGTCCACTACGACTAAGACCCTATTCCCTGGAGTGAAACCTTTGGTAACCCTCTCCCAGAGGGGACTGGAGTTCCTTTAATGGTTAGTAAACTCCGGTTATATATACACTCAAGGATTTTTGTGAAGGTTTCGGTTTTGCTGATTCTTACGTTAAGTCCCGAGACTCCAGTCCGACTGTAGTTCCCTCCTCCACCCTGACAATCCCCTTTGTGACTGACTTTGACGGGCGGGACCCGTCGTGGTACCATTGGTAAACGTACTCAATAAAATACTGTCCTCCAGGATAAGATAATTCCTTGTACGTTGATTATTCGGTGGTGGTTCACCTTCTCAAGTCTTTTCCCGCTTTCCTCCGTGGAGTCCAGGATGGTGAAAGGGCTTAGGATGAGGGACCGTAGGTAGAACCGACTTCTTACACAGGCAGTGGTCCTGTGTAAGATTCAGTCTCACTAACCGGTCTCAACCGGTCTCTGTTGCACCTCTGTTTAGGGTAGTGATATTTTAGGCTCTGAAGGTCGGTTCCCTGCCTCGTCAAGGCCCAAGGAAAATGGAAGGACGAGAGACGGACCCGCGGGACGGGGAATTTCAGAGAACGGGACAGTCGTACACACAGAGGAACCTGTTAAGTAAAGGTTCACAATCTGTTCCGGGGGAACTCCCGGGACCTTCCCCCAGGGGGAAGGACGTTGTCCCGACGAGTCTCTTGCAAATCCTCTTTCACCGAGCTCGAGTTACCTCTGGCACTGTCGTCGCTACTTCCTCGTCCCTCAGACACTTCGTGGCATGACTTCACCCTCGAACCCCCTTCTCTCCTACCCTCCACAGGAAGCACAATCTACCCTATTTCTACCTATTCTCAGTTGCTCCACTCCTGTGACGAGTCTCCCTGCCCACCCTATTGTCGGTTCGTTCCGTCCCGTCGGTATAACTTCCTGTGACACCCCCCACTCGACAGCTCCGACCCTTCTCTCCTGGGAACTCACGGTGTGGTCCTGGAGACCCGGTCTACGACGCCAGTCTCTCACGACGACACCCAAAATTTCAACCACAACCGCACTGATTCAGTCACTATCTCCTTTAGTGAGACCGTCGGCCGTCCCTCGTTCCTCTCGGATCCGATCAGATATTCAACCAATCCAGTTCCGTTCGGTGTTCGATCCGCTAAAGGGAAGACAACAGTAGAAATGACTACACCAGAATGTACCCAACACATTAAGACTTTCACTATAGTGATGGTTGGGGAGGAGGTCGTCAATAGACACCCAACCCTATTAAAGACAAAAAGAGTGGAAGACTCCCTAGTGTCTCTGAGGGTTTCTAAGCTGACAGGACGTGTCCTCCCTGTCCTCTAATCACAGTTTATTTGTCCGTTACTCCCAACGGTCTACCAGTGGGTGTGACGGTTTCCAGGGTCTCGTAACTCAAAGTGAGAGACAGAGTTTCTACAAAGTTTTACTGTTAAGGAGTCCAAGAAAAGGTTAGAAGAAAATGAGGAATACTACAAGACCTTCGATTAAGGGAAAGAAAAAATTTTTTTTAAAATAAATAAATAAAATTAACCTCCGATTAATGAAATGTTATAACACCACCAAAAACGGTATGTAACTGTGCTTAGTCGGTACCCACATGTACACAAGGGGTAGGACTTGGGGGGAGGGTGTAGGGAGGGGTAGGGTAGGGAGTCCCAGTAGGGTCACGTGGTCGGGACTCTTGGGACGGAGTACGTAGTTTGGAGTTAACTGCTTGATAAAGTGTATACTATTATATGTACAAAGTTACGATAAGAGAGTTTAGTAGGGTGGGAGCGGAAGAGGGTGTCTCAGGGTTTCTGAAGAAATGTAGACACAGAGAGGACGACAGAGTGTATATCCCAGTAGCAACAAGTCGGAGGTCTCCCCTTTCTCTTTTCTTGGGACTCGGTTCACTGCTCAGGAGAATGTCCGGAGGCCGTCTTTCACTTTTACAAGGGTAACGGGGTCTCACCCACTCCACGTAGGTAGAGGGACTGGGCGATAGTGTCGCCCACCCCACCCCTACCCCACAACACCTTTACCCCACCACCCCCTCGTCTCCTCACCCCCTCCCCTGTCGCTCGCTCCGTCTCTGGCCCGACGGGTCACCTTCGGTGAGGGCTCCGGCTAGGATGGTAGACGCAAGTGTCTTCATAGAAGAATGTACTCGTGTTCGTCCTCCAACTCGTCCCTCCAAGGATTAAAGTAAAGAGGAGTCTATGTTCGAAAATCGCTTACCCGTCGTCCGGTCGTCTTCTTTCTACGGTGGGGTAGGAGTCGCGGGTACCTCGACTCGGTCTCCGACCCCCTCTACGACAAACTTCCTCCGCGAGACCTTTAAGGAGCGTAAAAAACCGGGAAACAGAGACCCGTAACTCTACCTCTAGGTGCAAACTGAGACGTCGCTCGAGAGTCAGAGAGGAAACGTAAGTTTTCCTTCTAGGATCGTCTCTCGAGTTTCTTAAGCCACCGACAAAAGAGTAGAGTTTCTGGATTGACTCCGTAAACCCCCCACCCCCTTGGCACCCCTCTAGTCAAAAAGAGAACGATGAAGAAGTGAGGTAAAGGGGGAGAGTGGAGACCGGGGCGGGGATCAGGTCCAGTAGCCATTACAGAACACTCCGACAAAAGACTCTGCTCGACAGGAGGTCGTGAGAGACTTAGGAGTCCCTCGTAGTCTCCGTGGGTACTCGACCGTCTGCGTGACCCTCGGTCCGGCGGACCCGAGACTACCGAGACGGTCTGGAGTTCAGTTGGGGACACCTGGACTACAATGTAAGGAGGGGAGAGGGTCGTGTCTCTTCCCAAACTGGAACAGGAGAGTGAAGGGTGGGGGCATCACCACTCCTCTGGTTTCCCCTGTCAGTTCGGTACAGCTCACATTCTTGTCGAGAGTATTCCTCGTCCTTGTGGTACCGATCCGAGGTTATTCTCTAGTCGTCCTTCGGGGGAAACCGCCCGCTAAAGTCTACGGTTCATGGGTCCCGGTCGTCCCGAAACCGTCAACACTTGTTGTAGGGAGACTATAGTCAAACTCTAGACTTGGGTACGGGGAGAGGGTGGTCTCCGGTAAAACGTAGGATTAGTTGGTCAAGTGTTTCGACCCCTCCTCTCCTTCACTCCACCCCGCTCCTCGCCCCCAAGGGCGACACTGATTACCGGGTCGGACGGGGACTTATGGTAGTCAACGGAAAGAGTCGAGTGAAGAAAGGTCCTGAGGTTTGGTGGGTACGAGACTTCGTGAACTCAATGGTGTAGGGAAAACACCGGCTTTACTTCAGAAGTAGTCCCTTGGTTCCCGGGGTGTCCTCCTCCCCAGGACGTCTATTTTACTTCGTCTGTTCAGACACTGTCGAGGGGCCATGAAAGAGTTGGTTGGGGCGAGTCTCTAAGAACCTGGAGTGGACTGGAGAGGGTGTCTGGACTAGAAGAAGATTCTTCAAAAATTTTTACTAGATTCCATTCCCGTCGTCGATAACCATTTACTCAAACAGTCCAGTGGTGGTTGAGTAACGTAGAACAGGGAGTCAGCATAGGCTGACAGACGTTGGGGTATCTGACGTCGTGTGGTCCGAAGGGACAGGAAGTGGTAGAGGGCCTCGAACGAGTTTGAGTACGGGTAACTCAGTTACTACGGTGGGTCGAGTAGTACACTATGGTCCGTTTAGTGAATTGGGGACTCGAACTCAAAAGAGGAGACTTTTTATTTCCTAACCGGTTCTTCTGGAGGCTCTAGGGAAGGTCTGTGCTGTCGGATTCACACTCGAGGTGTAGAATGGTGCCCCTGAGGAGGAGCCGTGGGGAGACAGGAAGTCCACGACCGGGAGGGAGACCCGGACCGACACCGAACTTAAGTCAGGGATTAAGACAGTACCGGAGTTCGGGATACCCCCACCGACGTGTGACTCTTGGTGTCCGTCTCCTGCCGGTGGGAAGACACGTTGTAATCGAAGGATTGGTTTGACAGGTGAAGAGGTCTGTGACTTCCATAGTGTCACAAGGGGTTCCCCCAGGTTAAGAGTTTCGACCCCGGTATTTGTGACTCTTGAGTAGACCCAAGACCGTTATAGAGGTTTTCGCACAGGTGTGGATGCACGAAACCCCCCAAACAAAAAACAAAAAGTTGTAACTTCTTGTATAAAGGGATCCCTTTCCCTAACATGACTTAACGGATCGGTATTGTGAGGGGAAGAAGAGAGACTTCTACACGAGGTGTTGGTAATTATAAAATGGTACTGTAGGGCTTGTAGGTCTTTTAGTCAACAAGATCTGTGGGGACGGGAGGACCTACGTCACAAGTGAAGGAATGTGAACTGAGTGTTCGAGAGAAGTCTCGAGGGACACAAAGTCACCCACACTCATTCGCACACCTAGTGTTATTTGACACCTTGTAAGACTTTCTCTACCCTTATATTCTGGTGGACTGGACGGAGAACTCTTTGGACATACGTCCAGTCCTTCTTTCAATCTTGACCTGTACCTTGTTGTCTGACCGAGGTTTATCCTTTTCCTCATGCAGTTCCGACATATAACAGTGGGACGAATAAATTGAACATACGTCTCATGTAGTACTCTTTACGACCCGACCTTCTTTGTGTTCGACCTTAGTTCTAACGACCCTCTTTATAGTTATTGGAGTCTATACGTCTACTGTGGTGGGAACACCGTCTTTCACTTCTTCTTGATTTTTCGGAGAACTACTTTCACTTTCTCCTCTCACTTTTTCAACCGAATTTTGAGTTGTAAGTCTTTTGGCTCTAGTACCGTAGGCCAGGGTAGTGAAGTACCCTTTATCTACCCCTTTGTCACTGACTGAAATAAAAAGACCCGAGGTTTTAGTGACGTCTACCACTAAGTCAAGTCAAGTGAAGTCAACGAGTCAGCACAGACTGAGGAACACTAAGGTACTTGACGTCGTGCGGTCCGGAGGGACAGGGAGTGGTTGTGGGCCTCAGATGGGTTTAGGTACAGGTAGCTCAGTCACTACGGTAGGTTAGTAGAGTAGGAGACAAAAGGGGAAGAGGAGGACGGGAGTTAGAAAGGGTCGTAGTTCCAGAAAAGTTTACTCAGTCGAGAAACGCAGTTCACCGGTTTCATAACCTCAAAGTCGAAGTTTCAGGAAGGTTACTTATAAGTCCCAGATAAAGGAAATCCTACCTGACCAAACTAGAGGAACGTTAGGTTTCCTGAGAGTTCTCAGAAGAAGTTGTAGTGTCAAGTTTTCGTAGTTTCGTAGTCAAGAAGTTACGAGTCGGAAAAAATACCAGGTTGAGAGTGTAGGTATATACTGATGACCTTTTTGGTACTAAAACTGATTTGCCTGTAAACAACCGTTTCATTACAGAGATGAAAAATTATGGGACAGATCCAAACAGTATCGAAAGAAGGTTCGTCGTTCACAGAAAATTAAAGTACCGACGTCAGTGGTAGACGTCACCAAAACCTCGGGTTCTTTTATTTCAGACAGTGATAAAGGTAACAAAGGGGTATATAAACGGTACTTCACTACCCTGGTCTACGGTACTAGAATCAAAGAACTTACAACTCGAAATTCGGTCGGAAAAGTGAGAGGAGAAAGTGGAAGTAGTTCTCCGAGAAGTCAAGGAGAAACGAAAGACGGTACTCCCACCACAGTAGACGTAACCAAGTCTAGTCAACGAGTCAACACGGGCTGAGAAACACTGGGGTACCTAACGTCGTGTGGTCCGAAGGGACAGGTAGTGTTTGAAGTTTGAGTACAGATAACTCAGCCACTACGGTAGGTTGGTATAGTAGGAGACAGCAGGGGAAGTAGCGGACGGAAGTTAGAAAGGGTCGTAGTCCCAGAAAAGTTTACTCAGAGAAGAAACGTAGTCCACCGGTTTCATACCGTCAAAGTCGAAGTCGTAGTCAGAAAGGTTAATTATAAGTCCTGACTAAAGGAATCCTACCTGACCAACCTAGAGGACTTTCAGGTTTCCTGAGAGTTCAGAAGAGGTTGTGGTGTCAAGTTTTCGTAGTTAAGAGGTCGTTAGTCGAAATAAATATTAGGTCGAGAGTGTAGGTATGTACTGACGACCTTTTTGGTATCGAAACTGATCAGTCTAGAAGCAACCGCTTTATTACAGACACAAAAAATTGTACGACCGATCCAACCAGTTTTGAAAAGAGGGTTCCTGGTTCGCAAAAAATTAAAGTACCGACGTCAGTGATAGACGTCACTAAAACCTCGGGGGTTTCATTTCAGACAGTGACAAAGGGGTAGATAAAAGGTACTTCACCACCCTGATCTACGGTACTAGAAGCAAAAAACTTGTAACTCAAAATTCGGTTGAAAAGTAAGAGGAGAAAGTGAAAGTAGTTCACCGAGAAATCAAGAAGTGAAAGACGGTATTTCCACCATAGTAGACGTATAGACTCCAATAACTATAAAGAAGGCCGTTAGAACTAAGGTCGAACACGAAGTAGGTCAGACCGTAACGAGTACTACATGAGGCGTATTTTCAATTTATTCATCCCACTGTTATATGTCGGAACTACAAGAGGAAAAGGATAAACCTTGGTCAGACAACAAAGTACAAGTCAAGATTGACAACGAAGAACTGGACGTATGTCTAAAGAGACCCCCGTCCAGTCCACCAGACCATAAGGGTGGAGAAAATCTTAAAAGATGTCAAACAACACTAGGTGTGTCAGTTTCCGAAACCATCAGTTATTTCGTCTTCATCTACGAAAAAACCTTGCGAGAGTGAAAAAACTAGGTTGTTTACAACCGTTAAACTAGAGACCAAGGAGACGGAAAAGATTTAGGTCGAACTTGTGGACCTTCAAGTGTCAAGTACGTGACAACTTCGAACCGAACCTCTTAAAACTCGTAATGAAACCATCCTACACTCTACTCACGTTTACAGACCATCACGTTAACTTGTAAGAAACCGTAACGGAAGTAAGTTCCGTTAACGAAAGTGAGGGAGTAACTTCCCTACTTTTGACTGGAAAAGGTCAGGACACCGGTGACGACTCAAAAGATTTAAACGACCGTACGACTCACGTCGTGAAAGTGTCGTAGTAGAAAGCCCTAAACTTTATCGAGTTGACCTTAAGGTAGTGGAGGTGATCGAAACAAGCATCACTACGAAAGATTCCGGGTGAACTGAAGTGTAAGGTCCTACAGACCAAGATCCACTCACTAGTGTGGTAGCACTAATAGACCCAGTACTTCTAGAAAAAACATATCAAGAAGACATATATGAACGGTGGAGAAGAATTATAGAAGACGAAGACAATCCAGGTATGGTAAAGACAGGAAATAACACGGGTAGAACCGTACTTCACAAGGGAACTATAGAGATTAAAAGAACTTCTCTAGAGATCAGAAAGGGTAAGATTATAAAAGGAGATAAAGTGACGTAACTAGTGAAATCCTTCCGAAAGAATTGAAAGGAACGAGAAGAAACCTTGAGACGTAAGTCTACCTATATGGAAAGGATAAAATAGACTCCAAGAACTATAAAGAGGACCGTTAGAACTAAGGTCGAATCTCGATCACTATGAACTTGGTCAGTTTAAAAGGACGGATCCTTCAAACCTACGTTGTGTCTCACCCGTCGGTCCTCTAACAGACACTCTCTCCGCCTTACTGTGTCTTTCTTTTCCACCCTGTCTCTCTTTAGGAAGGCTGGGACCACCGTCTCGTTTCAACCTAGTTACGTGAGGACGACCATTCTTCGATATCCAGGTCCGATAGGTACCTTGTTGTCTGACCAAGGTTTATCCTTTTCCTCATGCAGTTCCGACATATAACAGTGGGACGAATAAATTGAAGATGCGTCTCATGTAGTACTCTTTACGACCCGACCTTCTTCGTGTTCGACCTTAGTTCTAACGACCCTCTTTATAGTTATTGGAGTCTATACGTCTACTGTGGTGGGAATACCGTCTTTCACTTCTCCTCGATTTTTCGGAGAACTACTTTCACTTTCTCCTCTCACTTTTTCCACCGAATTTCGAGTTGTAAGTCTTTTGCTTCTAGTACCGTAGACCAGGGTAGTGAAGTACCCTTTAGCTGCCCCTTTGTCACCTTTGTCACAGTCTGAAATAAAACCCCCCGAGGTTTTAGTGACGTCTACCACTGACGTCGGTACTTTAATTTTCTGCGAATGGGGAACCTTCTTTCAATACTGGTTGGATCTATCATATAAGTTTTCGTCTCTGTAATGAAACGGTTGTTTCCAGGTAGATCAGTTCCGATACCAAAAAGGACACCAGTACATACCTACACTCTCAACCTGACACTTCTTTCGACTCGCAACTTCTTAACTACGAAAACTTGACACTACAACCTCTTCTGAGAACTCTCAGGGAATCTGACGTTCCTCTAGGTTGGTCAGGTAAGATTTCCTCTGGTCAGGACCCACAAGAAACCTTCCTTACTATGATTTAGACTTTGAGGTTATAAAACCGGTGGAGTACGTTTCTTAACTGAGTAACCTTTTCAGAGACTACGACCCTCCCTAACCTCCGTCCTACTCTTCCCCTGCTGTCTCCTACTCTACCGACCTACCGTAGTGGCTGAGTTACCTGTACTCAAACCCACTTCAGGCCCTCAACTATTACCTGTCTCTCCGGACCGTACAACGTTAAGTACCCCAACGTTTCTCAGCCTGTGCTGACTCGGTGCTTGACTTGACTTGACTACCTGGGACGCAGGACTCCTGGATGGAGCGTCCGGACCTCCGGTGTCACCACAGGACTATTTCGAAGACTTTACTCCGATATACGTGAGGCCTTGGTGGAGTCACGGGACTCAAAGGGATGTCCAATCCACACGACGACACCCTAGAGACCATGGGAAGGGTCTCAGTGTCAGACACTTTGCCTCTGGGGCTCCCTTCACACCAAAGGTCTAGACTCCGACCCGCCCGTGTAATGGCGGCCTCCCCCAAAGGAAAGGGTGGCACGGGTAGAGTCTGGGAGTCGCTCCTGTCAAGGGGTGGGAGGGGTCGGGACCACGGGGAAGGTCTGTGTAGAGTCGAGAGAGAGACTCATTACTCCTGGTAAGAGTTCGTGAAGGATAACACAGCCCAGGGTACTCAGGTGAGGTGGGGTACGCAAAGTGAGACTGACCCGGGATGTCAAGCTCCCCTCACTTTGACCTCTTCTTACACACCTTCAAACCCCGAAAGTAGAGAATTTGTTTATCGTTTAAGGAACCCGACGACGACGACCTTAACTTGTTACTGTTTGATCCCCCTCCGAGATGTCGCAATGGAATCGTTGCGGGTCCGACAAAAGTCCGTTCCCGATCATTTTCTACTTGCCCTTGTTTTTATTATTTCCCTTCTCAGACCTACCCCAGGTCCTTACCCCCAGAAGACCGACTTACACACACAAAACACGAGACGCCTCAAAAGTCCCGAGGAAAGTCGATTCAAAGGAGAGCCGAGGGGGTCACACAAGGTGGTAGTCACTCCGGCAGGTGACCTTATGATTACGCTCCGGTTCCTTTTCGTCACTCGGTACAATCCCGGCCCAATCCATCCCTTTCTGTAGTGTCGACCCTGGTGGATTCGTTCTTCACTGTACACACTTCGGACGGTCTGACCGAGAGCTTAAGTACTTCCAGTTCCTCTTTCTCCCACTCCAAGAAGTTTCCATAGGTCACGGACCCGGAATCCGTCCTGTCTCCGAACATATGACCGTTAGGCAGTCTGGGAACGGTGAGTGTCACACCAGGTACCTCGTCCCCGTATCCGTAGTGGACCCTCGAACTATCTTTGTGTCTTACATCCTGACGGGGTCCGGAGGACTGCTCCCAGACGTAAAACTATTCTGGGGTCCATTAAGGACACACGCGACTACAAACTCTTCGCGGTTCACCCGGGAGTCAGAAACAGAGAGGGTCCAAGGATATTTTAGACGGAAACAGTACAGTTTCACCTGATGGTGAGTGTGTTTTTGTCCGTATAGGTCAAACGACTATCACGTAAAACCACAAATAAAAAATTGTGACTAAAAAAAAAAAAAACCGGTTCGACACATCGAATATCCTAGAATCAAGGGACTGGGCCATACCTAGACACTGGGGACGTCATCTTCTCACCTCAGAATTGGCGACCTGGGGGTCCCTTCAAGGTTGTGACTTAAAAACACTACTATTACCGTTACTACTACGACTACTACTTCTACTGTAATCTATGACAATCCCTAACTTAACACAGACAGGTGGTTTCCTATACAAGTTTAGGATTGGGGCTCCTGGACACTTATACTGGAATAAACCTTTGTCCCAGAAACGTCTACTCTACTTCACCAATCCTAGCGGGATTAGGTCACCCGTCCCTAAAGCGACCACCAGATCACCGACTCTGAGCCACGAGGGTTACGTCCCCCAGGTCCAAGCTGGGGACCAACCCCTCGATCTAGGGTGTACGACGTTGATTCTCAAGCGTACGACGCCTATTTCTAGGACATACAGCGTTGATTCTGGACCATGTCGGTTCATTTATTTATACAAACTTTTTTTTTTTTTCCCTTTAAACCCGTCGTCTGTGGTCCCCTCTTACGGTACACTACTGTCTCCGTCTCTAACCTCAATGGAACGGTTCTCGGTTCCTTACGGTTCCTAACGTCTGTCGACGGTCTTTGATTGTCTCTTTGGACTTTGTCTGAGAAGGAGACTCGGGGACTCCTCCTTGGTTGGAGGGTTGTGGAACTATAGTCTCACCCTCTACCAGTTACAGATAACAAAATTCGGTGGATCGAACACTATGAAACAATTTCGTCGGGATCCTTTGAGTATCTTTTTGAAAAGAGAGGGAAAAAGAAAGGACTGTGAAAGAAAGGAATTTCGTGAAAGTGTATGTCATAGAACACTTTCGTCTCCGTAAAATATTAAAATAAGTCAAAAAGTTTATTCTTTCAGGGAAGAAAATGAAGTTCTCCAGTATCCGTCATGATGTCGATCTGGGTTGGGTCCCGACAGAGTACGGGCCTCCCGGACACTTTTTCCTGAGTGTCCCGGACTCCTAGACACGTACGTACGGGTCTGGACGCGTCGACGGAAACGGGGAGTCCTGTGACTTATTCTCCCTTCAGATCCCGGTGTCCCGAGTGGGTAGAGGTAGAAGTGGTAGATGTAGGGAACCCGAGTTTCCACTGTAGTCGTCCCACACAGGATCGGGGTGTGACCTATGTCGAGTTCATCCGTAGATAGAATAATAGGATTTCGACAGCCTACAGTGGAGGTATCACTGTGAAAGGGTTTGGGGGGTTAAAATAAAAGGAGTGTTGTGAAGTGTGGTAGGTTTTACGACGACGAATAAATAAATTCGTCAAAATATGGAGGATTGAGGAACACGATCTTGCATGTAAGACCAGCGGTCTTATGTCGGAACGGGAACCGGCAAAGAGTTATTTATTAACCTTCTCCTGGACAAGTTCTATAATGTAGTACACGTCCAAAACAACAACGGTACGACACGAATCAGTCGGTCAGCACAGACTGAGAAACACTGGGGCACCTGACGTCGGGCGGTTCGAGGAGACAGGTACCTTAAGAGGTCCGTTATCATGACTTCACCCAACGGTACGGGAGGAGGTCCCCTAGAAGGGTTAGGTCCCCAGTTTGAGTCCAGAGGGCGTAACGTCCGTCTAAGGAATGGTAGACTTGGTGGTCCCTTCGGGAAAGAATAATAAATCAGTGATTCAGAACAGGTCGAGAAAACGTTGGGGTACCTGACATCGGGTGGTGCGAGGAGACAGGTGCCCTAAGAGGTCGGTCCTTATGACCTCACCCACCAGTAAAGGAAGAGGTCCCCTAGAAGAGCTGGGTCCCTAAACTTGGACGCAGAGGACTTATCCGTCCACCTAAGAAATGGTACCTTCGGGAGTGCACGTCCATGACTGTGACCTTTCTTATTCAGTTCAGGTATGGGTCAGGTGCCTTCCTACCGGCACTAATAAAAAAATTTACGGAGAAGAAAATAAATAAATAAGCCGACACGGTCCAAGATCGACACCGGACATCCTAGAAATCAACACCGTGTACCCTAGATGAAGGGGCTGACCCCTTAACTCGGAGTCCCGGGGACGTAACCGTCCGTCTCAGAGTAGGTGGTCTGGTGTCCCTTCAGGACCGACACTATAATGACTCCACTCCCTCGTTAGACGTGTCGTTGTATGTAGTATACGAAGACCCAAACTTGTATATAGGGTTTATGGATGGAGACAATCGGGCGCCTAGGGACAACCTCCACCCCACCGTCCCCTCCCCACTCTCAGCCCTCGGTCCCTGGTCCCGGTCGATTTCCTCTACCCTACATTCCGCCTCCGAACCCTCCTGTCTCTTGAACGGTTTCAGTGTAGTGTCCTCCCTGTTCGTCCTCCCTCTGGTTCCTGTTTAAGCATGGAAGTAGTTGTTCCCGGCTCCCGGTTGTTCCGGTGTCCAGTTCCCGAGAGAGGAGAGAAGATGAGGACCACTGTAACTTAACACGTTAGGACCCTCCCACCGTCGACCATCCTTAGTCGAAAACAAGGATACACCGTGTTATGTCCTCAGGGGTTCCTGGCGATCCTGATAAGATCCGACTTTTGGTTGTTGCCTTCACTACTGTTCATCCACCTCGACGAGGGAGTCCACCCCCACTCCCATCCAGACCACCCACCCAATCGTATCATCTCACATTGGTCCCCTCATGCGGGTCTTCCGGTCGGTCCTCGCCGAATAGAAAGGTGGGTGGTGTAAGTGCTGTTTCCCACGTGTTGTGTGGGTACGTGCACTGGCCCCCTGTCCCACCCACCTCCCCCTGTCCCGTCCACCCTCCACAGAGAGACGAAGAGACAGTGTGTTTCTTCCTCTTCGTCCCCAAGGACAGGAGTCCCTCTGACGTTACACTGTCTCCGAAATTCTTCTGGTCGGGTTCCCAACCGCCCCTTCGAGTTCTCCCTCCCTCATATACATATGAATATCGACTATGTACGACATGTCGTCTTTGGTTGTTTTGTACTGTTTAGTTAATAAGGGGTTAAGTTTTCTATAAAGGACCCGAAGGGACCACCGAATCACCACCTCAGACGGACGGTCACCACCTCTATGACCAAGATAGAGGCTAGGTCCTTCTAGGGTGTCCGTCGTCTCGTCGACTCGGGTACAAGGTGTTAATCACTCGGTGTCTATGACTCTGGGTGCGCGGGACCTCGGGAACGAGACGTTGCTCTCTTCGTGACGTTGTCCTTCGGGTCTGTGGTGTTGATCCCTTCTCGGGGGGGAACGGTGTCGATCTCTGTTCGGGTACGTCATTGCTTCTGGTCGTGTCGGTGTTCGTTTATTTAGTTATGCTAACAAAATTTTTCTATAAAGGATACTATTTGGTAATCCCCTTTCTTATAATTTCTTAAGTACGTATGTGTATTGGCGTAGTGAAACGACACGTTATCCTTAATTGTTGTAACCTTCGGTTCATATACAGTTATTTTTTTATTTATTCTTTTTCAGGTTGTGTTCGAGGGGGGGTCGGTGACGGTTGATTCAAAATCCTTCTTTTTTTGGTGGGGACGGACGATGGGCGAGGGGAGTGTCGCGGTGGGGGGGGCGGGGGGCGGTGGCGGTGTGTGTGTTTACCGTTAACAAAATCCTCACGAAGGGTGTTTAAAAGATGTGAATCGGTTTGACGAGAAGGAATGTGTTCGGGTCCGAGAGGACGAAACCTGGAAACAAGTCGAAGATCGGTAAAGGAAACTCATTTTCCCGTGGAGGGAGGACGAAAGGCGATCAGAGGGGCCAGGTCTGTCTTCGTCGACCCCCGAGAGGGAAGTCAGTCGGGGCTCCTCCGAGACCGGGGACCCATCCCGGCCGGACCTGAGACTGGAATCGAGACAGAGTGACCCACGGATTTGGAGAATCGGAGGCACAAGAACACGTATTTCGCGATGGTGTCCTGGGGAGTGATCCTAATGTCCGTAACCACGTGAAAGTCTGGTGGGGACCACTGTACTCATATCTTCTACGAGTCATCTTCCCCCCTAATAATGTAGTCGTGTGACCTGTAGCTCCTCCTTTATTTCTGACTGCTCGGTTCCAACGTTGGGTGGATGGTCTCCGGTCGGAAGACGAACCTCTTCACTCTGTCTGGACGTCCCTCTCTTTGGTCCTCCCCTCACGGTTGTCATTGTTAAGGTCCGCCGTGGAGCCGGAGTACACGAGAGTTGGGCACTGACGTCGTGCGTCGGAACGCGTCCACCGTGGACTGTCGTGGACAGCCTCCGTGGACACTGGTAAGACGGGGTCCCGAGGAAGCACTGGTCCTCTCGGGGAGACCTGTGAGCGTGTCCACTACTCTATTCGAGCCGACACTACCCCCACCCTCGACGGGCCATTGGCGACAGGACAAGAAGGGCCCCCGCGTCAAGGGGCTCTGGGTAAGAGACACGAGGAGTCTCGAAGGGTCGTCCTGTCTCGGGACCGGCGGTGTCGTCGTTGGGCGGACTTTCCGTAGGAGCCTAACCGGACGGGAGGAAGGGACAAGTGCGAGAAGTGAGGAGGTGGGGACACGAGACCCTAGTGAAGGGATCTACGTAGTGGACCTAGGTCCAGGGTTTAGGTCCGGAGTCCGAAAGGGTCCCCCTGACTCTGATTCTGTTGTCCCGTCGCCAGTCCCGTGTCCGGCCCCGACGGTCGACCCCGTCCTCACCCGGGACGAGTGGAGGAGAGTCACGTAATCGGTCCTACAGGTCTCTTTGTCTTGGTATCCTATACATTACATGTGCCTTCTCCCCTAAGTAAAATCCTTGTCCGAGTACGGCACTACCTCCGACTCTTCGGGACACTAGGACAGACGTGTGACATCTTGGTCCCTTCGACCAACCATTGAGTCGGGCTCCGGTTTCCAGACTCCTACCCCCGTTTCCCACGTCCCCCGGATCCAGGGCCAGAACCAGAATTTCGGACTCTTAGTCCTCGTGGTACAGGATACGGGCTCCTGTCCTCTCCCACCTGTAGAGTCGAGTTCGTCTTTACGGTTGGGTGACGGAGAAACAAGACAGGTCCGGGAGTCTCCCTAACACCGTCGGGGTGGGTGTACCTACTCCTGTGGAAGAAATGCCTCAGATAACTGAATTTGCAACCCAACCGGTTTTTTAAGTGACCCCTCCCCGGTGAAGTGACCACAAAAAGGTATTCTACAATTCCTATGGGTAGGTCCCGTCTCCCGCACCTGCTCCTGTCACACTCGGCACGTAGGGCGAGTCACAGACCCCCGGCTCCGAAGTTCCTGCTTCCACGAAAGACTCTACCTCTCCTACCCGACCGGGAAGGTGTCTCTCCTTTGACGGACTTGCCCCTGGGTCTCTGTCCTTTTGGGTGCGGACAGTCTTCTCTGCCCTCCGGGGACCTTCCTCCCGTCAGAGTGGTCGTACCGAGGTTCCCGAAGTCGACTTAGGACCTCCGAAGGACCCTGTAGAACTCCGCAGACCTGGTGCAGGACACCGCAACTCTCGGAGGTGAGGATGACCCGCTACGTCCGAATCGACGTAAAAGATTCTTCAACCCCTCCCCACCTACCCGACCCGGTCCTCGGACGAGGTGTGAGTGGAACTCGTATGTGTGGGGGGAGTGTGCTCGTGACGTGTGTGTGTGTGTGGTGGTAGGGGTCTGGGTGTGACCTGTGAATGTGTATGTGTGTGGTGTGTACCTGTGTAGGACGGGTGTGTGTGTGTGTGTGTGTACCTGTGTAGGACGGGTGTGTGTGTGTGTGTGTGTGTGTGTGTGTGATGGGGTCTTGTGTATGACGTAGGTATGTGTGGTTAGGCTTGTGCAGGTGATGTGAGTGGACAGAGTGTGGGAGGTGTAGATGTTGGTGGTTGGGGTGTGGGCCGTAAGTGTGTATGTGTATGGGTGGTGTGGTGTGGGGGGGTGTGTGTACGGATCGTGGCGTCGTTCAACACGGAGGTTATTTGTGTCCACCTTTTGACGGAGGACTTGTTCGACTTTCTCATCTTGTATTCTTTGGACGTCAGAGGCCCCGACAACAACCCGTAAGTCTGAACTTATTCCAGACCTCGAGGACTAAAACCCCACTGGAATCCCTTGGGACTTATAAGTAACCCCCCTGACTACGATTTCGACTTTGAGGCCATGAAACCGGTGGACTACGCTTCTCGACTGAGTAACCTTTTGTGGGACTACGATCCTTTCTAGCTCCCTTCCTCCTCTTCCCCCGCTGTCTCTAATCTGTCAACCTACCGTAGTAATTGAGTCTCCTGTACTCAAACTCGTTTGAGGTCCTCTATCACCTCCTGTCCCCTCGGACCGCACGATGTTAGATACACCAGCGTCTCTCAACCTGTACTGATTCGCTGACTTATTGTTGTCCCTTGAGGTCGGAGGTGGAGGGTAGTCTTAGTCTCCCTGAAGACAGACGACGGGTCCCTCTCTGACCTGACCCGTCACTTCACCGGGGAGGGGTCGACTCGGTGTCGGGGTCAGGACGAGGACAGAACAAGAGGGAGACTCCGCGAAACCGTGGAAGGACAGAGTCTGTTGAGACAGGGCCCTCCCGGGAGAGAACGGAACCGAGCCTATTCCGTCAAATAGACAGGTAGACGACCGGTGACTGGACAAATAGAAGAATCCCGAGAGAAGGACTTTATTGGACCCCAATAGAGTCGACGGGCTCGTATGTCCGGAGGACTGTCGGGGGGAGAGTCCCTCTCTCCGGCAAGTAGTGACCGTCAAAATTTACGGAAAGTAGGTCCGGGCTTAAGGTGTGTAATAATCCGGTTTGACCTCTGCAGGCCCTTCCCGACCGTGGAGGTGCGGGTGGTCTAGGGGTTTGACGTCCGGGACGAGTCTTCGGTCCGTCGGAGAGAGACGACGGGCCCGTTCCACCAGTACGACGAGAGACGCGAGAGTGAGGTCGTGACCCTCCGACCTGAGCAGGAACGCCTGGGTCGGTAGGGGAGTCTTGACCGTGCGTGTTCTAGTTCGAGTAGGAGACCGAAGAAGGTTTGGAGGGTGGAGTGGGTGTAAAGGGGGGTAAGTCAGTGCGGTTTTGAGAAGATCCGAGGACCTAATTTTAGAGTCCGTGTCAGGTCGTGGGAAGGGTGGGGTAGGACCACAACAGGGCGTGGTCGTGGTGGCGGGTTCCGGGGCAGGGACAGGAACGTCCGACCTCGGGAGACTGTCTTAGGGACCCAAGACCTAAGGTTCGGGAAAGGTGTGCCGACGGTCCGATTGCCAGAAGTTAATCATAAAATGGGACCGTGGTACGATGAGTACGTTAAAGGTACCGAGGGGTAATTACTGTCCCGAAGGGTTCAACGAGTCATCAATTTCTTAGACGGACGTTACGTCCTCTGTGTCTTCTACGTCCAAGCTAGGGACCCAACCCTTCTAGGGGACCTCTTCCTTTACCGTTGGATGAGGTCATAAGAACGGACCTCTTAGGGTACCTACCTCCTCGGACCGCCCGACGTCAGGTACCCCAACGTTTCTATACTGACTTCACTGACTCCTACGTTCCGATTTGTATAAACAGACCGAGGGTTCCACGTAGGGGTGAATGGATTGTAAGTGTAGGGTGAAAAGGTCAATCCTCATAGAGACGAGGTCCGGTCCGGTCTGGGGAAAGTGGTCCCTATGTACGTCCGAGAAACCCCGGAGGCACGGAGTCGAGTCCGACTGGGTGACTGGTCGTTATGGGAAGACATAGAGGAGAGGAGTGGTTCTTGGGGTTACGGAGGGTCAGGGTTAAAACGATTCAGGAGAATCTACGAAAGGTCATTAAGTACATAAGTCGGTCACAATTAACTCGGGAAAATGGTACTTGTTCCGAAAGTGTCTGACCGGAGGGGGGACTCGAGGTTGTCGTGTTCATTACGGGTGGGATGTGAAGGCGTGTCTTAGGGACTCCAGAACGTCCCGTAGTGGTAAGGTCCAGACATCAGATCTGTCGGGTCATAGGGTGAGGGAGACACGGGATCTGGCACCGAGGATTTGAACCCCTATAATGTACGACGTCCATCACCAACAAAACAAAGACTAGTCTCCCGGTCGTACCCCGACAGTCAAAAAACAAAGTAGTTTATTTTTGTAAAAACCAAAATTAATGACACTAAAGTGTTTGTTTTCGTGTAAAATTGTGAGTGTTTCATCGCGGTCCTTTTATCCTTCTTGTAGTTGCGTCTCATTTCCTGTGAGGAACTTTCACTCCTTCGAATCGTCCTACCTTTTTAAGTGACGCAAAAAGGAGAAGTAAAGTCTTTATTAGAGTCTTATTTTCCTGTCACGAAAGTTTACCTATTTAGATCATTTGGCCTTTTGAGTAGCAAAGAAAAAGAAGTCAAGCGTCCCCTGTCCACTGATAAAGTAGTTGCGGATAGGGTCACAAGACTTCGGAGACCGACGTCGAGGAGTGGTCCACCTTTGTGAAACTCACCTCACTCCCCACCTATAGAAACAAGTCAACAACGGACCTCTTCGGAGTACTCAGAGGAGAGTGGTCTAGGTCGGACCCTCGGTCTCCGTACCGACCACCCCGTCACCACTGGGGTACGGAAGTCGAGACAGAGTCCAGAGTCTGTGTGCCGGACTTAAAAGCGAAGAGACATCCGTCGGTACATAAGTACTGTGATTAACGTAGGGTAAGAACCCGTCATTTTAGGATCTCGGAGTCCCCTCCGTCCACCCTAACCTCGTGGACCGACCACCCTGTGTTCTTTTGGGTTATCCAGTGTCTTTGTCTATGGAGCGGAGTTTCCCAAGTACCGAGGTTCGACTTGTCCTCGTCTCGGCCCCAGTCTGGGGTCTCGGGGACAGGGTGTGGACCCTAAGACGGGAGAGGCCCGGGACAGACTCGACCCGAAGAAGTCCTTTCTTTATGCTGGTTTTGAAGGTAAAGAGTCGGGACCTGGTAGGGTGGGGGTGGGGTCGGTGAAGGTATTTTTTTGGCGACGACGGACCTCCTCGCCCCTCTCTCCTAAAAAGGTTTCCTACGTACACACATAACAACCCTCGGCGTTCGTAAAGCCACTTGAGGTCCAGTGCCGTGTCGGACTGTTTACCGTCCTTCAAGCCCTGAACCCGGACTGTAAAAAACGTGTTTCCGGGATGTCGGGTCGGTCCACTCGACCCGAACCCCTGCCTGTGCCCCGGTGGCGGGCGGTGAAGGACGGGAAACAACCGGGCACACTGTCGGGAGAACTTTCCCGGAAAGAAGACACGGGCCGAGGTCAAGACATATCTCCTCGCAGAGTTATATCTTTGCCCACCCGGGGCTCAGTCGTCGTCCTACACCCTTACGTCTGACCGTCCTACGGGTGGCAGTCCCCGTCCTAACAGCTCAAGTTTATTGCCCCGGCACCTGAGGACTATTATCGGACAGCCCATAAATATGCGGGCTGTTCTGGAACGTGTCCGAGGCGACCGTGCAAAGTCCCCAGTCCTCAGACAGCCAGGCAGTCGAGAGGACAGTCGCGGTGGGAGACGAAGAGACGGACCCGACGGAAACGGACCAGCACCTAGTCCAGACGGCCGGGTTTGAGAGGTTCGGTCACACCCGAGGACTCCCTAGGAAGGAAGAGCGGTATCCTTTTGGAAACAACAGTCGAAGGAGTCCCAATCTGAGACGAAGATCTATCGACCGTCACACAGACACCCGTAGTCAAGGGGTCATCTGGAAAATTCGAGAGTCAGAAGAAAAATTTTATTTTTTTTAAAAAAAAATTTAATCCGGTGAACCATTTACCCTGAATCAAGGGACTGGTCACCTTGAAGCTTGGGTACGGGGAACGTAACCTCCTAACCGTAGGATTGGTGACCTGACGGTCCCTTTAGGGTGTCTGAAAAGAAGTAACAGGAGTAAACGTCACCTTAGGAAAGATCTTCCTTAGTATGGGAGGACTACGGGGTCTTCTGTCTCTTGTCTTAAACTCAAAAAGTCTTTACTATGTTTTATTAGATGAATGTTTTGTCTCTGAGTGTCTGAATCTCTTGTGTGAATACCAACGGTCCCCGCTTCCCTATCAATCCCTTATCTATCTATCAAACCCTGCCTGCCCATGTGTGACGACATAAATTTTACCTATTGGTTGTTCCTGGATGACAGTATCGTGTCTCTTGAGACGAGTCAGAATGCACCGTAGGACCTACCCGCCCCCCAATCCCCTCTTATCTATGTACATATACATACCCACTCAGGGAATCGATAAGGGGACTTTGATAGTTTTGTAATAGTCAATATGAGGTTATGTTTTATTTTTCAATTTTCTTTTTTCTTCGGTGTTCTCTGGAGTAGAGTATAGACAGTCTTACCGATACTAAAAATTTTTCTGCTCTCAACCGTTCCAACATCTCTTTGACCTTGAGAAGACCCATAAATAGGTGTAATTTACACATTTACTATAGTGCTATTTTAATACTCGTTTTTTAGACTTTTTTTTCTTAAACGCAAAAAGAACCCTTGAGTCCCAGAACCAAACCGTGGGACCCATTCGTCATCTTTCCTGGGACCCTGTTTCTCTTTCCTGAGTGGAAGTACGGTAAAGAGTGGAACGGACCGATCGACACGTTTGAACTCGTTCAAAGAAGTGGAGAGACCGAGAGTCTCAATCGGACTACTGTGGTTCACAACTAGAATTAAGAGTACCAGACACCAAGGTAAACAAAACATGGTGCACCAGTATGTGACTACAGTTATGTTTTCGAAGACTCCACGGATTCCGAGTAACTGGGTGTGTTCTGTAGTCTCGACTGAAACTGAACAGTATCGGCAAAAACCATCTAACGAAAGACCATATGGATCAAAAAACAAAAACAAAAAAAAAAAAGTTTCTATCGGATTTGCAATTAAAATCTGACGACAAATGTCTGTGGAGAGAAAGTTCAAACACTGAAAGAAAAAATCCAAAGACTAAGGAATTAGACAATCTTAATACACGTGTACTTCTCAATTATCTGAGTCTCATTTATGTGTTTCAACTCCTAAATATACACATGAAATACTGTATAAAGACTGATTATTCACTGAAAAAAAAAAGGAAAGAACTGAGACTACGTCTGCCTACTTCAATAGTCTTTCCACTTTGGACCTTGTCACGGAAAGGTATATAAGGATACCACCGAAGTCCCTTGTATAATCTTCAAATAATTTAAGAATAACTTGGTCTATTGGAGGGGAAGATGAGTCTTAAGTACATCTCAACCGGAGTAGGTTCAAATAAAAACTCGATTCCACACCCCACACTTGACTGGGCCGTCTGGACAAACAACCTGTTTTAGGATGAGGAGGATGACAAAGGGTGTTTTGTCTCGTAGGGGAGCGAAGAAGTACCGGAGGAAGAAGGAGAATGCACCTCGGGGCAGGTAATGAAGGGGTCTTCCTTGTCCTGTTCCGTGACTAATTCAAAGGGGAGGGGTCTCACTCTAAACCTTTGAGACCTATAAAGATCGCCAATCTGGGAGATCCCTCCGTCTCGAGATTTTCACTATTATCACTTGTAGACGTATCTAAAGTTTTACGTGTCTCGTGAAAAGGTACGATACCAAGTGAATCAGTGAGGAGGTTAGGACTCCACGATAGTGGACGTTCACCACCGAGTTGACTCTGGTCGATATCGTCGCACCAAAACGTTCCAATTAGACCTTCGGACCCCGAAAAGGGTCACGTAGGTTGGAAGAATCGACCTCCCCACCATCCCTATAATTCTCGATCTGGACCCCTAGTGGAAGAAGATTCCCGTCCTTCTGTCAAAAGAAACGTATCTCTCCCTCCACTCCTCCTCTGCCCTCCCTCATGTTCTACGGTTCTTCTGTTTTCGAAGGGGTGACCTTATTCCAACAAAGACCACCCAAGTCGTGGAAAGAAGTGGGAGTCCCACGGGCTCCTTCTTGGGTCCTAAACCCTCGGCTTCTAATCTTCTGTGCCCGTCCTGAAACTTGAGAAGAGTAGGGTCCCTTTTATCTTGAGAGACTAGAGGACCAGTCAAGACAAGAGACGTTTTCCTCTTACTGCTGTTATTGTTCTTATTGTCGTACCTCCTCTTAAGGACGAGGGTAGGTGGGAGCGTTCCATTTGCGCTTCTATCTGCACTCGCCTCACACACCTCCACGAGACTGCTTCATTTGGAATTATAAGACCACCCAACAGAACAAAAGTGAGTGAGGCGTCTATCAATGTCTTGTAAATGGTACGAGACCCGTGACTTCATCTCGGACTCCTGAGCCACTACCTTTCTTTGTACCCTGGACACTGCACACAGGAGGACCCGGAGTGACGGGGACGAAACCAGGGTAATCCGATACCCCGGTGGAGAAGTCCGTAGTCCCAGGGGAATAGGTAACTTGGTAACAGTATCCTTAATTCGTTGAAGTAAAGATATTTTATACATGTAGATTCTGACGTGGACAGTGTCTCCCTTACTTGTGGGGCATTGACAAAAGAGACTTTCCCGGGAAATTACAGTGTCGAGAGAGACTTGTTCTTCTAATCCCAAAAACACGGGATTGGAGTCAGGGACCGATTTCCTGAAGGGAAGTGGGTGTGGTGTGTGGCGGGGGGCGTTGGGGTAGTTACGTCTACTTCTATCTGGAGACTTGAGACTGCACAAGTACGTCAGAACTCCCTACACATACATATACACACACAGAAGAAATAACGGAATTGGAGAGGTTTCTCTTGTGTCAAGGACCGTCCATCCCTGAGCGAGTTGGTCGGGGGGCCCTGTCCTTCCCTGTCCGTTCGACAGGTAGAGTAGTTCAGTCCCTCGTTAGGGAGTGTCGAGATCAAGATAACTAAAAGGAAGACCGAGTAGTGACTTCACACTTCTTAAGACTGTCGTGTCGTTCCTTCGCAGTCCTTCACGAACGCTGCGACTTCCGTTTCCGCCCTATTAAATTATTAGATTCCTTGTGACCGATGAGACAAAAGGGTCTGTGTTGGTCAAGTCCCCGTTTTTCCCCGGTGTCTCTGATATTTGACCGGTCATAAAGGGACCGAGGGACGAGGGGTCCGGGGGGGCGGAGTCAGGGTCGGATAGTGATCCCTCGCACGGCCATTCTTATGTCGAGAGGTCAGACCGGTGACTGCAGCACGGGTGGACGGGACCACGTCCGGGCCTACTGTGGAACAGCACGGGTGGACGGGACCACGTCCGGGCCTACTGTGGAACACGATTATTAATCCTCTCCCCGGGAGCACAAGACCCGTCCGGTGCGGGTCAGGTCGAGTTCGAGGGGTCGACACATCGTCGGGAGGTCCAAGGGCGGTACTCTCGACGAAGGGGTACGACGACTACGACGACGGATGTCTGGATGAGAGACGGGACTACCTTGGAGACCGGTAACGTCGGACCCGGTGAGTACGAAGGACGAGAGAGCCACGGATCTCAGAGAAAGACCGAAGTAAAACACTAAGTCGGGGGAGACATACCCTCGAACCTTTGTCCATAAACGACCGGAGCCTCGACTTTGAAGAACCCTACCCACCAATTCTGGAACGAAGGGTTACACCCCCTACGCCCAAACTAGGGACCAGTCCCTCGATTCGAGGGTGGACGAAGTGCCGGTTTTTTGGTGTTTTGTATTTTGTCTTTGTTATTACATCGTTTAAGTTCTTTCTGAAATTTTTACCAGGTGTAATGTGTGTGTGTTTTTTAAAATTTTTTTCTTAACTTTGGAGAGATCGGGCCAGACAAAAGGATCTTGGACCCACCGCCCGTACTAAGGTAAGAAGGGATCCTGCGAGGGACGGTCCTTCGAGGACCTGAAAGTACCCACAGTTCCGGAGAGGGGAGATCTGGATCCAGGACCACCTCTGTGTCAGACCGATAACCGTCTCGGGCCAGTCTCAGAGATAAAATATCAACGGAAGGTACGGACGTTTGGGTGGACATCATGGAGACAACTTAGGGGAGTCTGTCTGTCCGGGAGGACCCTGGTAGGTAAACTGGAAAATTTAACGAAAGTGACGATCTTTCAAGAAGGAAGCAAGTGAACTGTTAAGAAACATCTTCGGTAAGGAATCAGGGTCTGGGTCGGGAGACAAGACCCCTGTCCGGTCCACCCCCAGAGACGAGTGTGTCTCGAATTTAGATTTAACCCCCGCTCCTCCATCTTTTGTGTCTCTTATGTTTACTATTACTCTTTTTTTTTGACTCAAACTTTTTTTTGACTCGAACTGCTGCTCCTTCGAGGTCCTCCGTCTCCCACTACAGAGACTCCGAAGAGACTCCTCTACCACAAGTCCCACCTCTGGACCAGGTGACCCCCTAGGTGGTCTGCCTAGTTGGTGCCCCTACCATTCCTGTCTCCGAGGTTCTCGTCTTCTCACTCAGACCCTTCCTTCCGGGTACCCCGACCTTGTCCGCGACCCTTCCCTGGAACCGGAGGTGAAACGCTTCCTGCACCCCGTCACCCCTCCTTTCTTCACCCCTGACAACGACAAGGCAGTGAGTTAGCACAGGCTGAGAAACGTTGGGATACCTGACGTCGTGTGGTCCGAAGGGACAGGAAGTGGTAGAGGGCCTCAAACGAGTCTGAGAACAGGTAGCTCAGCCACTACGGTAGGTTGGTAGAGTAGGAGACATCAGGGGAAGAGAAGGACGGAAGGTAGAAAGGGTCGAAGTCCCAGAAAAGGTCACTCAGTCGAGAAGTGTAGCTTCATGACCTCGAAGTCGAAGTCTCAGGAGTGAAATGTCCTTAGGAAGGAAAAACCCCGTTTTTGACAGTGGTAGAGGTGGTCGTTGTGTGAAGAGCGGAGAGTGGTCGACTAGGAAGAGGGGTCATGTGGGAAGGTGGGGTCGGAAGACCGGGAACCCTTGCGGAGGAATTGACACTCCAGGGTAAGTTTTAAAGGGAGGAGACTCTTCGAGGGTGGACATCCGTCTCCACTGACGAGGAGGAACAGGAGGCTCCCCGAAACAGGGGAGACGACCTGTGAAGAGGGTGAGGAGTTCCACTGTGCTTCTCTCACTCGAACCTCCGTCGGGGTCGGACCAACGTGGGGTCGTCGACACACCGGACCCTATAAGTAAAGGAGACGACAACAAATCGGCGAGTCAGTACCGGACACGTTGGGGTGCCTGACGTCGAGTGGTCCAAAGAGACAGGTGCCCTAAGAGGTCCGTTCTTATGACCTCATCCATCGGTAAAGGGAGAGGACCCCTAGAAGGGCTGGGTCCCTAGCTTGGGTACAGAGGGCGTAACCGTCCTCTTAAGAAATGGTGACTCGGTGGTCCCTAAAGGGTCCCGACGAGATCATTTCCTGGCGTTTGATCCACCGAATTTAGGTGTCTTTACATCCATGACAGAGTGTCAAGACCTCCGGTCTTCGGACTTTAGTCCCACAACCATTACACCTAAGAAAGACGTCTAAGACCCTTTTGGACAGGTACGGAGAGTCGATCGAAGACCTGTGCCGACCATTGGAACCGGAAGGAACCGACTATCTGTGTCCCGAGGTTAGAGACGGAGGCAGAAGTACACGGTAGAAGAGGGTACATAGAAGTGGACCAGGAGAGGAGAAAGAGAGAGAGGAGTAGAATTTTCCAGTGGTTGGTACACCCTAGTTCCCTGGTAGGGTAAGGTCCCACTTGAATAAAATCGAATTAATGTAGACGTTGGTGGGATAAAGGTTTCTTCCAACGAAAAGTCTATGCCCCCCAGTCCTGAAGTTGTAAAAAAAAAGAACCCCGCTTTGTGTTAAGTTGGGTATTGTGAACCCATTCGAATTTGACGAAGGAGGAGAGAGTTTGTGTAAATTTTTCATAGAAGGAAGATTGTGTCTCTAATTTACTCGATTACCCACCGATTTGAACGGTACCGCGTATGATTTGGAAGTTTTGACATCGACGACTACAATTATTATCGACCAGACAGGTAATACTCAAGAAGGTCCACCTGTAGTGCGGAATAAGGAAAAAGAAAAATTAGGAGTCCCAGATCACGTTTCAACACGAGTCTTTCAAAACGACAGACTTACTCGACGACGGCAAAATTTCCGTTACAATTCTAGTTTCCTCACTAAGACTTGTAGAGACAGGGGTAGTTTCTTTTACATAACCCTCTTAATCCGTCACCAAGTTTGAAAGAACCTATTCAAAAATTACTCGAGACCTACGGATTTTCCAGAGAGTTGTAAATAATTTAATAATTTAGTTTTTTACGGAGGTTTAATAATAGAGTTTCATCGAAGTTTAATCAGAGTTTTTCCGAAAGATTTTTTAAGAAACTGCCCGTCCCTCTTTATAACAATTAATTAGAAAATTAATTATGAATAGGATTCGTTATACAGTCAGGATCCTTTTTAAATCCTCCGACGTTACGTCGGAAAAAATACACGACAGACATGTGAAATACCGAGCGACACCGGGAAACACAATAATTATACTAACCATATTAATGCATGTAAACATTTTACGAAACCTCGTATTAAAATAATAAAATTCACTAATATTTCCAAATACCAAGAAACAACGAGAATACTGGAGAGGTCAGTATAAGCACAAAAAACTCCGGTTCAGAAATAAAGTCTCACATTGGGGTTGACATCGTAATAAAAATACCTCTTTTACCCTAGACGAAATGTTACTGAGTAAGTTGCCAATCAAAGGTCCCTGTCTCTTATCTCTTTTCACCATTTTCACTATTAAGAGAAAATTTTAAATTCAAGTGGTGGGGAGGCGAATGGAGGGATAGGGGATGAGAGACGGGGTCCGACGGAGACCCATGTCCGACTTAATTGACTTCGTTCTACGTAGAGTTGGGGTAGAGCTCGCCATCGAGAAAAACTCGTCCCTAGTACCAAAGACAATATAAGTAGAACTCCAGGTCAAAGAAAGTGTCGGACACGAGTACCACCCGAAACATTTACAACCTAAAATTAGTTACCGGACGATATAATAACTTATAGGATTCATTTCAGAGTCACCGCGCTCACCATTTCTTGGGTGGACAGTTACTTCCTCTGTAGTTACTTCCTCTGCATTCTCTGTACCTAAACTAGGGACCCAGTCCTTCTAGGGGGTTCTCCTCCTTTACCGTTGGTGAAGTCATAAGAACGGACCTCTTGGGGTACCTGTCTCCTCGGACTGCTCGATATCAGGTATCTCAGTGTTTCTCAGCCTGTACTGATTTCACTGAATCGTACCTGGGTGTCCGTTTCATTTGTGTAATTTTTTCGTATATATTATATATAGAACATATACAATGTATAAAATCAACACTATATGTATATCGACTGTACAAAAATATCGATTATATATGAATGATATATCTGTGTATATATACGTTGTATATAATATCGGGTTTGTCTAATAAAAAAGAACGTATACGTATTTTATTAAAGACTTTCTTATGTTTTCTTTACTTATCGTAACCAACAAGACACCCCTCCTCATACTCACCGACCCCCTCTCCCACATCCCTCCTTAGTGATATAAGGTAAACCTGAAAGACTTAGTACACCTAACAATGGATAAGGTTTTTTACAAAATTCACGTAGATACGGGTCTTACTAGCTTACTAGTTGTCTAGATACTGTCCTACTAGAGACAAGCAAAGGTTCCGTTTGGTAAGTTATAGTGTCGTTAGGTTCAGATACGGGGTTTGTCATTGCGACTTCTTCGACTTCAACTTACCAAGATACTTCTGGATGTTCTGGAAAATCTTGATTGTGGGTTTTTTCTACAGGAAAAGTAATATCCCCTGACCTTATGTTTTAATCCTTCAGTTCTTTGTGGACCTCATTGTCCGTTTAAACCGGAACCTTATACCTTACTTCGTCCCGTTTCTGATTATCTCAAAACGGTTCTTTTACGTGACCAGTATCGTTTGTGGGAGAAGGTTGTTGTGTTCTCTTCTGAGATGTGTACCTGTAGTGGTCTACCAGTTGTGGCTTTAGTCTGACTAATATAAGAAACGTCGGTTTCTACCTCTTCGAGATATGTCAGTTGTTTTTGTTCTGGTCCTCGACTGACACCGAGTCTAGTACTCAGGGAGTAACGGTTTATGTCTGAACTTAACTTCTTTCATCCCTTTTGGTGATCTGATAAGTCCATACTGGATTTAGTTTAGGGAATACTAATATGTCACCTTCACTCTTTATCTGAATTCCCTGATCTAGACTATCTATCTCACGGACTACTTGATACCTACCTCCGAGCACTGTAACATGTCCTCTGTCCCTAGTTCTGGTAGGGGTACCTTTTCTTTACGTTTTTTCGTTTTACCGACAGACCCCTCCGGAATGTTTATCGACACTTTTCTTCTCTTCGTTTTTCGTTTCCTCTTTTCCTTTCTATATTCGTAGACTTACGTTTAAAGGTTTCTTATCGTTCTTCTCTATTCTTTCGGAAGAAGTCGCTAGTTGCGTTTCTTTATCTCCTTTTGTTGTCTTACCCTTTCTGATCTCTAGAGAAGTTCTTTTGATCTCTATGGTTCCCTTGTAAAGTACGTTTCTACCCGAGCTATTTCCTATCTTTACCATGCCTGGATTGTCTTCGTCTTCTATAATTCTTCTCCACCGTTCTTATGTGTCTTCTTAACATGTTTTTTCTAGAAGTTCTGGTTCTATTAGTGCTACCACACTAGTGAGTGGATCTCGGTCTGTAGGACCTTTCACTTCAATTCACCCGGAATCTTTCGTAGTGATACTTGTTTCGATCACCTCCACTACCTTAAGGTCAACTCGATCAAGTTTAGGGCTTTCTACTACAACACTTTCACGACGTGAGTTATACGGTCGTTTAAACCTTTTGAGTCGTCACCGGTGTCCTGACCTTTTCCAGTCAAAAGTAAGGTTGGGTCTCTTTTCGTTACGGTTTCTTACGAGTTTGATGACGTGTTGAGGTGAGTAGAGTGTGCGATCATTTCATTACGAGTTTTAAGAGGTTGGGTCCGAAGTCGTTATGCACTTGGCACTTGAAGGTCTACAAGTTCGACCAAAATCTTTTCCGTCTCCTTGTTCTCTAGTTTAACGGTTGTAGACGACCTAGTACCTTTTTCGTTGTCTCAAGGTCTTTTTGTAGATAAAGACGAAAGAACTGATACGGTTTCGGAAACTGACACACCTAGTGTTATTTGACACCTTTTAAGACTTTCTCTACCCTTATGGTCTGGTGGATTGGACGGAGAACTCTTTAGACATACGTCCAGTCCTTCGTTGTCAATCTTAACCTGTACCTTGTTGTCTGACCAAGGTTTATCCTGTTCCTCATGTAGTTCCGACATATAACAGTGGGACGAATAAATTGAAGATACGTCTCATGTAGTACTCTTTACGACCCGACCTTCTTCGTGTTCGACCTTAGTTCTAACGACCCTCTTTATAGTTATTGGGAAGTCTATACGTCTACTGTGATGGAAATACCGTCTTTCACTTCTCCTTGATTTTTCGGAGAACTACTTTCCCTTTCACCTCTCACTTTTTCAACCGAATTTCGAGTTGTAAGTCTTTTGCTTCTAGCACCGTAGACCAGGGTAGTGAAGTACCGTTTAGCTACCCCTTTGTCACCTTTGTCACAGTCTGATAAAAACCCCCGAGGTTTTAGTGACGTCTACCACTGACGTCGGTACTTTAATTTTCTACCAACGAAGAACCTTCTTTTCAATACTGGTTGGATCTATCGTATAACTTTTCGTCTCTGTAATGAAACGGTTGTTTCCAGGCAGATCAGTTCCGATACCAAAAAGGTCACCAGTACGTACCTACACTCTCAACCTGACACTTCTTTCGACTCACGACTTCTTGACTACGAAAACTTGACATCACAACCTCTTCTGAGAACTCTCAGGGAACCTGACGTTCCTCTAGGTTGGTCAGGTAAGACTTCCTCTAGTCGACACCCACAAGAAACCTTCCTTACTACGATTTCGACTTTGAGGTCATGAAACCGTGGAGTACGCTTGGCAACTGAGTAAACTTTTCTGGGACTACGACCCTCCCTAACCCCCGTCCTCCTCTTCCCCTGCTGTCTCCTACTCTACCGACCTACCGTAGTGACTGAGCTACCTGTACTCAGACTCACTTGAGACCCTCAACCACTACCTGTCCCTCCGGATCGCACGACGTTAAGTACCCCAGCGTTTCTCAACCTGTACTGACTCGTTGACTTGACTCGACTTGACTACGGGTCGTAGCTATCCATCTATCAGTAAAAACAGGAACGACTACACAGAGAAGCATTTCAGTATTTGATACAAAAGGTCCCTCCGTGTGTGTTAAAGGTAATATTTGAAAATTTTCAGATCCTAATAGTGAAAGTGAGTAAGAAATGGAAGGTCCTAGGGTTGCTTCACACTACGAATGGAACCAGGGGTCTTAATGAACTCTGTCTTCGGTGGTAGAATCACAAGTAGTAAAAAAGTTAGTCGTTTGTAACCACCTCCGAGAAGATCCCGACCCCTCGGCCGTCACCCATATTTCACTGTAGGAGGGAACTTTCGGTCCCGTCTCCACCACCTCGACCACCCTGGCTGAGTCCACGGTGGCAAATAGTATCAAATCGTTTTCGGGTTACAGTTGTGCTTATTGCGCGGTGTCCCCTCTCTTTGAGTCTTGTGTTTGAAGTCTTCCTTGATCCTCGACCACCGAGTCTGTCAATTCTTAGACGGACGTTATATCCTCTGGGTCCAAGTCAAGGACCCAACACTTCTAGGGGACCTCTTCCCTTACCGATGGGTAAGGTCATAAGAACAGACCACTTAAGGTACCTGACTCCTCGGACCGTCCGATGTCAGGTATCCCAGTATTTCTCAGTCTGTACTCACTCGCTGAATTGTGAATTGATCCGCGTCAGGAGGGAACCCTGTCTCCCTGTTTGGAGACCCAAAACTGGGAGTGTGAGAAGAAGTAAACAGTGATAAAGACCGAGATCCCCCACCTGGGTCCCGAGGTGATTTTTGTCGTGTCTTTCGCGTAGATATTTGACAGGGGGGTTCCCAAGGTCCCAAATTTGGTTAGAACTCCGTGAGGTAGTATGCTGTACCTCGCAGTAAGGATCTCAAGTTTACCAGACGGTGTGGTTGGACACGTTTCAGACTTTCTCTAACTAATTTATGTATTATTACTCATTATCGATGTTTTTCACAATGTAAAAAGTTTGGAGTTGTTAAAAACGGAGGGGTCGACGAAACTTCGGTGAGACTTTTTCTCAATCCCGACTATATAAGAGGGGTAAAACATCTATTTCTTTGATTGTACAAGACTAGTCTCTTAAGGGACTATGGTACTCGATCGACTACTATTTTGTTTCTTGTCTTTATGTTGAAAGACAACAACATAAAAAAAAAAGCTTAATAGAGACCTTAAAATAAACAAATAGGGTGGTCAGAAGTAACTCGTGGATGGTACCAGTCCGTGGTACGATCCGGGACCCTACATTCTCCCCAGTATCTCTCTCCCAATGCCGGAACACACATCAGTCCTTCGGGTTTTGACGTGTGTCTCTTTATTTATTCTTTACGTACTCGGTAGGGACGATACTTCCTTCTCCTCAACCCTCTCTTGAGGAATTCGCGGTCCTAAGAAACCTGGACCCTATTTTACAGTCCTAAGAAAGACCAAACTCGTCTCGAGACGTAACGGAGGGACGACGTGTCTTCGTCTCGGATGGTGGGGTCGACACGTGAGACTCACACATTCACAATGGTCTTACGGGACCACTGTCCCCTTTTTGTTACGAAGTCTCCAACTACTCCAGTACCCTTGGAAGTCTCGATGTAGGATCGGGACAGGGCATCGACAACAAGTAGGTCGAACAAATAGAAACACCCAGACGTCGAGACAGGGGCATCAAAGTGAGTGAAGAGATCGTTCCTTCTTCCTATGGACCCGCTCTATGGAAAGGGGTTCTTGATTCAGGGGGGTGTACCTCATACAGGGGGTTCTCCTCTTCATTATTACCCCAACGTATTAGGATCCAAAATACTTAGTTCCTTGTCACTTATTTTTTGAAATTGTTTATGGTTAGTCAATTCCGTCAAACCTTCTAGGAACCCGCACTCTTTCCCCTTGTCACTATGTTTTTGTGACCCCCATTTTTTTATGTAACCCCCACGATGTCATTAAGAATGACTGAAAACGTCCACCTCGTTCTTTGGGACCCTACACTTCTCAGGTCACTAATTTACTTTTCAAGAACGTACACAAATTGAATTTGTGTCCGTACCAGATGTCGAGAACACATAACATAGGACTCCATAGTCTTTGTCTTTTGACAGTCAAAAATAAACTCAACCCACCCGAAGAAACCCCTATGCCCCTTCACACCCAAAATTGTTCACATCCTCCCCAGAATACCATTTGGTTAGTAAAGGACTTAACTCTTTTTCTGGTCAACGGACAATGTGGGCGTAAAATACAAAATCTAACGAGGATCCCCGTCTATAAAGTAGAAGTAGTATAAATACTCTGTACAGTCAGTTCTAGTATCATGTTATTTATAGTGAAAAGTAAGAGACTTATCACATTACTAAAATCCTCAGTCCGACGACCTAGACTTAGGGCTCAGGGGATGAGTTGTGGACACACTAGAATCCAGTCGTTGAAGTAAAGGTATTTGTGGAGTCAAAGGAATAGGTAGTTTACCCCATGTTGTGAACTAGAATCGGTTTTCCGGCTCTTCACTCCTCGGACCACACGACGTCAAGTACCCCAACGTTTCTCACCCTGCGCTGAATCGTTGACTTGTTGTTGTTTCGGACTAAAACGTCGGACGTCGAACCGGACGGATCTCCGTTGGTGCCACCCTTTTGGTCAGCAAGACCCCGTCCTGGGCGAAAAGACTGGGTCGTACTCCCGGAGGTCCTTCCGTTTACAGACGGTTCCTTGTCGTACTCGACGACAACTGAAAACTCGTTAACGGGACAACGGGGACGAGGAGGGTTCTCTCCACGGTTCACCTCGTCAAGAAAACAACTGGGTTCTTATACTGGGAGGTAAATAACTTACAGTTGATCCGTAGTGTATGAGGGAGTGTAAGAGTGCCACTAAGACGTTCTAAGTGCGATAATAAATAAAATATTTTTTTCTCAGAGGCCGAATCTCTCCAATTCATTTTCGGGTTCCAGTGTCTCGATAATTTAGTGTCTTGTTTCTAAGCTTGACGGTGACTGAGTGAGGTTCCGGTAAAGAGTAGACGGTTAGGGTGTGGAAGTCGTTGCTTCGAAGAAACGGACTCTAGTGAGGAAGGTAGAGACGAAGTGGAGGGTAGAGGACCTTGAAGAAGGGAACCTGACCGAAGAAGGAGAACCGAGTGTCAGTGCCCACGGAGAAGTTAAAATTATGTAACTTGTGTGTTTATGTTGGCTTGGAAAGGGAACTGGGGTGTAAAAGGGAGGAGGGTGTGAGTTGCGGAGACAAAGGAGTAGAGGTATGTGAGAGGGTTCAATGACGTGCAACAAGTCTAGTGAGATCTACTCTAAGGGTCACTGAGAGAGCAACGGTCTAGGTTAGGCATTTAAAGTCAAAAACGTCGCCCACTGTGGTCTGGTAGAATAATGATGTTGTGGGTGAAGAGACAAAGGTGCCGTGGGAAGAGAGAACCAATGGAGGATCCGTCGAGGTTTAGGGGGTAGAGGTGAAGGAGTCGGATAAGGTACTTTCGACTTTCCGAGACGGAGGTCGAAGAGGAGTGTCGTCTCGTAGGGTCCCATTATAGGAGACGGTACAGAGGTGGCGACGGACGTGTGGCTACCGAGAGGTTAGAGAAAGGACAGGACTGGAGTCGCAGTGTCTGTCTCGAAGTCGTAGTGTTTATATTGAAGATCTGTACCGGGGACTCACGGAGTCCCCAGAAGTCTCAGTTGTGTAAGTTTTACACAAGAAGTAGAACGACGATACAGGAGCTGGGGTCAATCACTGTGATTTGGAACCGGGAACCTATTAAGTGGGTCACTGGTTTCACTCGGATCTGGGGAACGTACCGAGGTACGGGAACTGTATGGTGTGCATGGTGCGGGTGTAGGTTGCTCAGTGGTTCTGGACAGCTAAGACGAGAGGTTTATGGAGTACGTAGTCCGGGACATTGACTTGTATCCAAACTGACGAAAGGGAAGTTGCGGTTATTTACCTCCTCGTTCAAAGTTTCTCTTCTTTCTTTAAAATAAGTCTTTTCGGTCGTTAGACCTCTCTTTCACCTGAACATACGTCCCGGACCGAGACTTCTAACACAAGTCGGTACTGTTAAAAATTTCCCTTTTTCCCCCTTTACTAGAGTCAATTAATAATTCCGTTCTCCAGTCTAAACGGTAGTAGAAAGGTAACACACGCCCGGACAACTGGAGAGGAGTAGGAGGAACCCTGAGACAGAACGAGACCACTGGACGGACGTTGACTTATAAGAGAATAGGAGCACCAGGTGGACGTCTAAATGATTCGTCTACGACTCCCATCTCTCAGTCAGTAAGAAATTGATAAATTAAGAAGTAAGAATAGGGAAGATCAGGTCTTTTCCTTAGTTGTCAAATCCATTCCACAACGCCTATAAATCTTTTCGTCTTTAGTCCTCGATTTACAACGGATTGCTCGAGTAGAAATACTAATTCCACATTCCTTTTATCCCTACTTGTTTATCATTTCTCCGGTTCCTCGACGGATGTCGGGGAAGAACAGACAGGGTGGTGGTGACAGACTCGAGTCCGGGACGTCCTTATTCACGGAATCGGAGGGTTTCGGGACACGAGTAGAGGTCAGAGCTTAGACGGGGGACTCTGAAGACAGGTGACGTCGATCTCACTAGAGCGAGTGACCGCTCAACCAGGACAGAGGAGGTCGAAGACTGGGAAGTCCCTAAGAGGTAACAGATTCTTAGAGTAGGGTGGGTGGAGAGGTCAGAGTAGAAGGTAGGGACGGGTGTGTGGGACTTGAGATGAATTCCGTTTTGTAGCCGGATGTCCGGGGAGAAGTGAAAGTGGGTAACGAGGTGGACAGGTTTCACGAAACGAAAAACAAGAAGAGGACCACTTCAGGAGGCGGAAAAGGTTCTGGGACAAGGGAGGAGTGTTCGGTAAGGACTGGAGGGGTCCACTCCGACTCAAACAAGACGGGATACGAAGGGTGTACGGACGAGTACTGTGAACAATATCGGAGATGTTACGGAGTCGATCCAAACACATATCCACAACGAAGAGGGGGTCCTCCCGGCTCCGATAAGATAGGTGTAACAGTAAGAATCGTGACTCGTGTCTCGGACCGTAAGATGCGACAGTCACATCTACGACAACTTATGATTATCCATTCACATACTAAAACCCTTCTCCACGGGTCAAACTTGGAGTCGACTATAAGTATCTTAGTGTTTTGAATCGTCAGTCTCTATTTCGGGTCGAAGTCTCTACTTTAGGTTCGTGAAGAGATAGATAAGTCGTAAACCCATAGTTCGTGGTAGAACCCCCAGCCCTGGTGACCTGACCCGTGACTCTAAGGTTCGACTTACTTTAAGGTTAGACCCGGGGGTCCCTTGAGTCTCGAGTCCCTAACCTTTCACTTTCATTCTCGTAGGAACCGTGGAATACTTGTCACTACACCGGGGTCCTACCTACACACACGAAAATAAAAAATAACCACCTACACTACCGACCTCCGAAACAGGATTGGGATCTACGTCTACAACACCAACCTCTACTTTCAATAAATCCTACTGCCAGTCCTCTTAAATAGTTTGGACGTAAATTCCTACTCCAGTCGTCGTAGTAATTTAATTTACACCCCGGTTCATAATATTGTCGATTGAAACTGACTGTCCCTGGTACCCTTTTTGGTAAAAGTTGGAGACGGTATCTAAGGATACGTTATGGATGGTCAACCGTAAGTACAAACGAGAGTCCTAGATATAGACACAGACATAGATATAAATACTACACTACACGATAAGGCCCACTAAACTCCTTCATCCACTTATTCTCTATTGGGTGTACTTCTTCGACTTTCGTAGACAGTTACAGTATTTACTTTTTCTGACTCCTTGAGAGTATGTGACCTCTTCTTTAACCTGTCCTTTTGATCTACTTTACACCCTAGGACCTATTGAAGGACACGGTCTCTTTCACGTATTTTTTATTTTCCAGTGTTTTAAACTAACTCTAGAATTAATCATTTATCATAACTTGACTACAATTAATAATAAAAAAACCAGTAACACGGTACAAAAGAAATCTGCGATTTCCTTCGTTACATTTCCTATAAGTCCTTGAGAACATGAAAGGAACATTGAGAGAATCAGATTTTAATGAACTTTTATTATACAATTATTTATATTAACAGATTTCGTTTTTTCTTTTCGTCAACTTTCAGAGGATCCCCTCGATTACGTACGATGTATATTGCTTTTACATTATTTAGAGTCTTCCTACTACCTGATCGTAAATTTTCACGAAACTCCCGAAAGGACCTCCGAGTCACCATTTCTTAGACGGACGGTTACGTTCTCTGTGTCCAAACTAGGGACCAAGTCCTTCTAGGGTGTACGGCACCTCGTTGACTCGGGCACGTGGTGTTAGCGACTCGGACACGAGACCTTCGACTTTGAGGACTCGGGCGGACGGTGTGATCTCGGGTACGAAGCGTTAATCTCTTCGACGTCGTCACTCTTCGGACGTGTGTGTAGGGTAACATAAATATCCCTTGTGTGAGACAGGAAGTTGTCGAGTTCTCCTCACGGGGGACAGGGTGAGTAGTGTTGGTCTCTTTTCGGAAGTGTCGTTGCTTCTGGATCGTGCCAGGTTTTATATATATTTATTTATTTTAATAATAAAAAAAATTTTCAGGAAACTCAAAACTGAAAGTCTCGGTCATTTGATCAACCACCTTCCCGATACAATTTCCCCGGTCCACGGACCTCGTCAAGACGAGTGACTGGTGCCCACTACAGGGACGGACCGGTCGGAGGAAGGACCTTTGGGGTAGACGTATTCCACTCCCCTCCTGGGCGACGACGACCGATGACCCTTGCCAGGTCCCGCAAAGACTAAAACGGTTCAGAGACCTATGTTTCTCGACAGCGAAAGTATACGCCCTCTACAGACGAGAGTAAAATTAAAACGTACCATTATCCTGGTTAGGGTGGAGTACACTTAAACTTCATATGTGAGAGGGAAACATAACCTCAATTGTACGAGAAAAGATCTAAAAACCTCGGTGCCTAACTCACGTTTTAATGACAAATTTAGTCTCTCGTGTGTTATGTGTTTAAAATTTTAGGGTCGAAAAATTCGTGTGACGAACCAAAGTCTTTCTCTTTGCTTTCGTGAGACAGAAAGGGTGTACGCCGTACCTTTTGCCCCGGTCTTACTAGGACGTCTTTGAAGGACTTCTTTTGTCCGTCCAGTCGGTAAGGGTTCGGGTCGGACGACGACGTTTTTTGGGATCGGTCTCACGGGGGCGAAGGAAGAGACGAGGTTTCTAGGACGCGGAAATCCCGTCGCATACGCACATCTGGGGAGCTCCCCGAGCTCCTCAGGTGACCCGACCCAGGACCGTGACCCGACCCGAGACCCCCTCCTCAGGTGACCCGACCCAGGACCGTGCCCGGACCCGAGACCCCTGTGGGGAAGAAAGGGTGGGACCTGGGTAGACCGTCTTTCTGAGGTAAATAGTTGGGTCTTCAGCGAACTTGGTTTAGGATCGCGTGGGGGTGGGGGACGGGGGGTCACTTAGTAGAAAGGGGAAGACCCAGACGAAGGGGAGGGGGGTGGGGTCGGGGCCTCGGTGGGCACTCGGAGGAGGCGTCCCCTAAGGTCCTAGACGTAGTAAGTTCGTCGAAAACTTTTATTTTTGGTGGATTGGCTCCCCCTCCAGAAACAAGAAAGGGGCCAAATGAGCCAAATACCTTAAGTTAAGGGTGGGGATGGGGTCCAGACGTTTAAAGAGGAAGGTCACGACCCTCGCCCCGGAGAAGTAAGGGCGTCTGACACAAGGACCGGGACACGATTCGTAAAATAGAATCTATTTGAAGTATCGTTGGTAAACCCGATCCATCACAATAGGGACAAAATGTCTACCTTTCTCGACTCCATGTGCCTTATTGCACGGGTCCCAAAATGTCGATTATCTACCCGTATCGATCCAAAACTCGAGTTCAGCCAAAATTTAGCTTCGGGACTTAAAAGTAACAACAAGAACTCGTTCTCATTCTTATTATCATTATGACTCGTTAATGATAAACGGTCCGTGACGCGTTTCATAAAAGAGGTTTGATGAAAGTCTTCGTCCAGACTATCAATGGTCAAGACACTAGAGGTCTAGCGACTTTTTCGGAGAAAAAGTCAGTTAAGGTATGGATGTTTTACTTCGACTTTTGTAGCGACAACGCTTCTTATTTACTGAATTATACACGTTTCGGGAATCTTGTGGTTCACCGTGTATACTAATTAGGAAGTTTTAAAGCAGAACAAAAAACAAACCAAAACCTAAAGAAAAGAGTAGTGGAGGTAAGTGTTCACTCCAGCCAAATCTTTTCGACTCGTTGATTAATCAGGCTAACGACCCACGTCTGGGATACCACGTTTGGGATATCGCGTCTGGACGAGTATTTAGCACGCGCTACGCCCGGGCGGGCGTTCACTCAACGTGGACCGTCCACCCTCTGCGCGAGGAGTCCGAAACGTTGTTTTACGCGACGTCGGCCCTCCGGACCTCGCGAGCCACCTCTTGTGTCGGAACCCCCGGAAGATCGAGACCTAGACCCGCCTATCCTTGAGCCGTCACAACCCCCGCCCCACCCCAGGGCGGTCTGAGCGGAGTATTCATAGCGCCCTCTGTGGACGCGAGACCCCGCCCGCCCGGACGCCCGTCCCCCGCCAGACCACGGCCCTTAGTGGGGTCGACGGCTCGGAAGGCCGCGAGTGCGAGTGTAGGGGGGGAGGGGAGGCGGGGCTCGGCCCCGGCGGGCGGTCCTCGGGCCTCGGGCCTCGGGCCTCGGGCCTCGGCCCTCGGCCCTCGGCCGGCGCGAGGGGGCGGGCGGCGCGCGGTCCCGCCTCAAAGGAGGAGCCGAGTAACAAGAGGCGGGTCGCGGCGGGGCGGGCGCGCGAGGACCCCTTCCCTTCCCCTCCNTCGGCCCTCGGCCCTCGGCCGGCGCGAGGGGGCGGGCGGCGCGCGGTCCCGCCTCAAAGGAGGAGCCGAGTAACAAGAGGCGGGTCGCGGCGGGGCGGGCGCGCGAGGACCCCTTCCCTTCCCTTCCCCTCCCCCGCCCCCGGCCGCGCCTGCCCTGGCCTCAGCGGCGTCGGCGGCCGGCCCGGCGTCGGCGCGTCTGTGGCGGACGCTGCGTCGGCGGACGGCGAGGAGACGGCGGACCGAGCCGCGGAGCCGGCCGAGACGGCGTCGCCGGCGCTCCTCCCCGGTGGCCCCGCGCTGAGCCCTGCGAGCCCGGTGGCGGGCCGGCAGCCTCGGTGACGGTCCGGAGGGTCTCTCCGCGGGCGTGCGAGGGCGGCGGGCCTGGGAACCGGTTCGGGCGTCGGTGGACGAGGCGCGGGCGCGGGTCCTGTGCTACGCGAGGCGCGACCACGAGAGCCGAAAAAACGACGGCGACGGCGACGACGAGAGGCCATTCACTACCACCGAGCCCGAGGCGGCCCTGAGGGGAACACGGCCACGCGGGGGCCGGCCCGGGCGACGACCCTTTGGGCGGGACGGAGCACCGCCCTGGGCCCTCGTCGGGGACGCGAGTGATGATGGGCCCCGGTGTGCGCCTCGCGACTGGAACGTGGTCGGTCCGGGGAAGGGTGGGGGCCTCTTGCGGCGTCCACGGCCCTAGGCTCGCACCCAGCAGGCCTAGAGGTGCACCCACCTTAATGCTACCCAAGACAAGCCCGTTTGCCCGCGAGCCCGCGACTCACCCGAGCGCCAGAATCTCAGCCCTGAACCCCGTGGCGCTCGGAGGTGCGAAGGCGACCTGGGGGGTCGCAGATTAGTGAAAAAAGAGGCGAAACCTCGCCATTCCCTGCCATAACACAACAGCAATTAAGGTCCGTCTCGCCGTCCGACCCTCGAATACTCCTTCAGGGGCTTCGTCCACTGTTTGGAGGTCATTGCCGGGAGCTCCGGTACACAAAGCGCAAGACGGCTCTCCAAAAAGGCTCGTAGCACACGAGTAAGTCGAGTGAACTTGGACACGACCCCGTCCACCTTTGCCCCTCCCTTATTCTCCTAAAAGGTGTTAGGGTCTGAGTGGACTCACCCCGCGGACGGAGGTCCCGTGGTTCTCTTGTCGAGGGAAGAGACACGTGCCGGTCCTTCCACTCTCAGGGAGGGTCGGGAAGCATCTCTTTTCTTAAAGAGAGAGTACTTTGCCCGAACCTGACACGGTATCTTTGTAGAGGGTATAAAGAAGATTTCCACTTTTAGACCACCCTGTCCGTGACAGGGTCTCAGGGATCCTTGTCGATCCTCAGAGGCGGGGTTCTCTCTCTTCGTAAAGAAAGAACGGGTGGACTCGTCCACAGACGTCCCTCTTTCTCGGGACAAAGGCAAGATCTCAGTCCCCCCGACAGCACTATCGGCTCTGTCTCTCCCCTGGAACGAAAAGAACCATCCACGACGGAAACCCTGATTTCAGAATCCCCTTCCCGTCCCACCGTACCGTCACGTCAGACAAAAGAAGCAGTGTCCCTTGAAACGAACACCCTTCCCCGTCCACGAGTTCCTCGTTCATACAAACCCGTAGGAGGTCCCTCGTCGGGACTCTGAGGTGTCGGACCGGACTTTCCCCACCCATCCACTTCTCCGCTGCGGACGTCCTCCCTAAGGTCACACTCCTTGTGGCGTCTAAACGTGTGGGACGTCCCGACTATTCTACGTCCTCACCCCACAGAGAGGAGTCAGGACGAGAGTCCGTCTACGTGGAGTCACACCTGGGCTGCGTGTGGGAAAGACGGTCCTCGGAGAATCGTGGTAGGTCTTCCCTCTACCCGACACAGTCCTTCCGACCCCATCAAGGGTCACGGAGACTCGAAGTCCTCGACTCGAACTTCCTCTTCCACCTCCGACACCCTACTCTGGGGACCAGGAGACAGGAGTCCTCAGTGACCCAGACCTCGGTGGGTATTTTACGCTTGTCGAGGTTCGGGGTGAGGAACGACCGAAGCTCCGACCCTGACAGAAGGAACCGTGAACACGTGACGGGTCTTTGGGACAGAGAAGGTTCTTCGGGAGGAGTTCGGATCGTACCCCGTACCTCATACCATCCTCGAGGTAGACACCATTTCTTTTCTCCTTGGTATTGGGACGAAGGAGAGAGTGGTCGTTTAATGGACCTGAAAGACTCGGGTCAACAGGCCAAGGATTTTACGATGACACCACACGTCACTATTACCCTTCACGAAACTTCTCACAATCGACCGTTCCCTTATACTGATAATTATAATAATAACGATACAACTCTGGTCTCTTCCGACTTCCCACGTCCGAACCACAAATCACCGACACCGTCTCAACCCTTCTAGGGGACCTCTTCTCTTACCGTTGGGTGAGGTCATAAGAACGGACCTCTTAGGGTACCTGTCTCTCTCATCGGACCCCCCGATATCAGGTACCCCAGTGTTTCTCAACCTGCACTGACTCGTGCGGTATCCCTGGGTCATTCCTGACGAAGTAGAGACGAGAAGACTTCCATACCGACCGACTCAACGTCAGTAGACCCTCCCACTTGGGGGTTTGACGACCTTAGGACACTAAATCAAGATTCGTTCCAAAGTTCATCCTGTTTGCTTCATATAGGCTGTCCCGGGACCCTAGAATAGAAGATAACATCCACCCAGTGTGTCGTAGTCGTCGTAGGTTGGGCCACGGCTGTTGGGTAATCTGGGGAAAGACCAAACTATCGGTGAACCAACTTGGTATGCCGTTTAACATGGAGACTTGGACAAAGGCATAGACATTCTGTCTTACTTTCTCGTCCCCTTGTCGATCACAGTGACACTGTAAAGACCCGAAAACGGCTTTCCTGTCCGACTGACTCGTGACAGAATTCCCAGACTAACACAGTAAGCTACCTACTTGGAATCCGTTCCCTTTCCGTCGATCTCCACCAACTTTTGTGATCTTGAAACCTAGTCTGTCTACATGTACTGACTTCTGGTCTATCACCTTGGAGAAACTCAGACATTTTTTACTGTCGTTTAGAGGTAGAACGTCCAACAAGACTTTTACTCTCTATTGTATAATTACTCAAACGACAACACGGGTTGAGTGACAGTCTTGAGTTTTTCAGGACCGAAAATACCGATTATTTGGTATGCACGAGAAGGGGGTCGTAGTTCCAAGACGATTACAAACACAGTTAACGATTCGTCTTTATTTTTTGACTTCGAATTTCACGGTGCACCACCTCCTTTCCCACCGTATACACCTCTTCACCGTCCTAAACCCTTCCCCACTAAACCCGTTTCACTCCCTCCCCAATATGTCCCTAAAATAAAATAAAAAATTAATTAATTAAAAACCGGTGGGGTACGTTGTACGCCCTGAAATCAAGGGACTGTACCCTAATTTGGTCACGAGGGACGTAACTCTCGTGTCTCAGAATTGGTGACCTGGTGGTCCCTTCAGGATATGCCCCTAAATTTTTATCTTCCTAGTCGCCCCCACCCTCTAGGAAGGATCCCACCGGACTCCGTCTTACTTAACGTCCCACATCGCCTCTGTACCTAGTCTTCGACCCCTATACTACCCCCGAAGAACTCGACTCCCCCAGTCACTCGACGTCCCTCCGAAACCCCTCCTCCACTTGAAAGTCTCGGGTCTTTCTTGTAAGGTACCCCACCCCAACCCCTGTCGCCCACAAGGTCACTCCACGACAAACCCGAAACTCAGTCCTCACTCGATCTGTTTCACCCCCGCCATGACCCTCCTCTGACCAAGGTCGTCCGACTCTCCCTCCTCGCTTGCCCGACCCCTCCAACTCCCTTCTGAGGATCCCTGTGGTCCATCGACGAACCGGTCTCGATGTCCCACACCGGTAGTCCCTCCCAGTCTCACCTCTCGAACCGGACGGGTCCTCCCGGGAGACTCCCCATCGGGGTCCTGGATCTCTTCGGTCCCGTGTCTCCACCCCCCTCTCCGTCGAGGGACGGAAACGAAGAAAAGAGTGCTAAACCTGCCTCTCCTTCCCCAGGACGACTCATCCCAAAACTATTCGGGCCTTTCCTTCCCTTAAGGTGGACCCCACTTAGGGGGACCCACTCCTCCCGACCTCGTAATTGGGGTAGGTAGGAGGCCATACTGGAGACGGCTCGAAAAGATCTCCCTTGGGTCAGGACAAGGTCCCAGACACTCCCAGAGGAGGTGGTGAGCCCCTCGGGGAGTCCCGTCTCGACCATCGTGTAAGTAGAGAGGAGGTCCCGGGTCGCGTCGTGACCCGTGATTCGAGTCCTTTACAATAGACCTGACCCTTTGAACTCCCCTTGACCGGGGTCGGGGACCGAAAAGTCCGAGAGACCTGTCCCCTCCGTACTCCGGTCGAGTTTGGGACCACCACTACGACCGGCGGCCCGAGAAAGATGTTCGTCGGTCTCGACCACCTTCGTTGGCGTCTCCAAGTCCTGAAGACCCGAACCCTTATGTCTGGTCGGTCCGCCGGCGACACTCCTGGCGAGTCGAGGATTCCCTTCACTTTCCTTGGGAGACCTGTCGCGACCCGTGAAGAACCCCCCCGGCAGCCTTACATCTACTGGGGTCCTTCCCGGCCGAAGAAGAGTCGTGGACCCCGGGAGACGTCCAGACGGTTCATGTTCGAGCTCGGCCTCTCGAAGAGGCCTCTCTGGAAGAGGGTGCAGGGACCTCTTCCTCTCACTGGTGGGAGACGGGTGAGGGACGGGTCGGCAGACTCGGGCTCGGACGGATCTCTGAAGTAGTCTGGCTCTCCTCCGACCTCGACAGGAGTCGAGATCCGAATGAAGAGTAACACCCGTCGCACATCCTACGTCCCGCCCCCGAGTCGCCCCACAGGCACAGAGTAAGGTAGGGGTCGGAGGGGACACACCACCACACGAAGAGAGGAACAGGGCACAGGACAGGGGAGACACCCCGACAATCTTGTAGTCCGTCACCTAGACGCTAGTGGTGAGAAGTCCGGTGCGGCCATCCATAAGTGTCGACCTCCATAAGAGAAATCCCTTTCGGAAGTTCTTTTAGATGTGCATTCCTCGGAGGAGGATAAACGTTGACACATCAGGTATTCTATGGAAGTTCATCCGTCGGACGACCGACAGGTTTTATCTTAAGTCAGTTGTTTCCCACCAAAGGTGTCATGAAGACTTATTGGGTCTTTTAGTCTCTTGTGTCTTAAGATCTCGTCCCTCGGAAGACCTTCAGTAGCAGATGCGGGGGAGCAAAAAAGTCTACTCCCCTACTTGAACGAATTTAAGAGACCCCGAAGAACCCCTGTGCACACGTGCACACACCGACGTCGGCGTCGGTGATCATTTGCATGAGTTGGAGTCCCGAGTAAGAAGGGACCCATAACCTCTTGAGGGAGGCTGGGACACTTCTGTCCCGACGCACCAACCACCACTGCAGAGACGACCTACGGGTCTGAGACAGGGGTGGGCAGACGACCGGTCCATGTGACTCCGAACCTCGGCGAAACAGTGAGTTCTCAATCCGAGGGGACAGTCTCACGACCGGGGTGCACAGCACTAACTCACAGAAAAGAGGGTAACGGACCCGCGGAGACCATAGACGTCGTACCTCCGTCTTAGGTCTTGTTTCTCGTCCACTCTTCACTAACAAGCTCCTGATCACGCGTTTACGTTGTAGTAAACGTCTAAGTCCTCGTCGGGGAGGGGTGGACGGGGAGGGGTGGACGGGGGTGTGGTGCCCGGGGGGAGGGGTGCACGGGGAGGGGTGGACGGGGGTGTGGTGCACGGGGGGAGGGGTGCACGGGGGGAGGGGTGCACGGGGTCGGGCTGTACGGGGG
>SJYO01052474.1:18313284-18499067 GCA_006410555.1 Capra ibex
GTACCTGGACAGAGAATATGTGTAGAGAGGTGCCCGGGGAGGGGTGCACGGGGGCGGGACACGAGAGTATGCATACGACGGCACCTGGTGAGGGTGTTGACCGTGTCTAGGGGTCGGAGAACCTGAGGGTCGGTGGGTAGGAGGGTGACAGGGGTGGGGAACGGGACCGTGCGTGGTGGTGGTGGGAGAGAAGGAAACATCGGAATGGAGGGAGCCCAGTCGGTGGAGGTTGAAGGGATCCCGGTCCCGCGTCCCACCGTGGGACAGGCGGTTAACAGTACCGGCCTTCCGACACCCGGAGTCGGGTCACCCCCCTCTCACACCTCCTTGTAGGTACACCCCGACCGGGACATCGAGACCGAACCCCACGTCTCCTGGGAGGGTCTCGACCTGGGGACCTCTACGTACCCGACTGGACCCTCGGGTGTCGACAGACTGGAGATTGAAAGGTCGAGTCCAGTCACACCTTCCCTGTCACCCTTCCGGTCCTGTGAAACATTAAGAAGTTGACTTGCATCCGTTCCAACTTCGGTACGGGGGAAACGTCGTCCTTAAGTATCTCGAGACAGGCTCCCTAGGGAGGTAGAGGTAGACCAGGCTAAGGAGACGAGTAGACGAGTCTAGGACGACTGACCTCACTCTGAAAGGTCGGTCCCGGTGTCTCCAACGGATACCCGTCGGAGATAGAGTGTCTAATAAGGTCTCTCCCCTTTACCTCCGGGGTCCGTGGTTCCCGGTACCATCTGGTGTATTCGTCGAGAATAAGGGGTACACGTGGACGGAGTAGACTGCAAAGGAAGTCGAGAGACGACGTCACGGTCGAAGAGTCTCTTCGAAAGCCCGGAGGTGTGGGACTGGGGAAGAGGGGACTCCGAAAAGAGGTAGAGAGGACTACCCGTAAGTAAAGAAACAGAGAGGCGACTCAAGGTGTTCCCGTCCCTGAAGACAATCAGTCACGACATCGGTATCATGGGTGTCATCATGGACCGTGTTTATCCATATACCATTTATAAACGACTCACTCACTCACTCGTTCTCCGTCTCGCTCGACATAATCTTGGACTTTAGAACAGACGGTCAAGACCGAGAAACTGGTACTCCGAGGACTGGACTGAGGTCGTCTCTCCGTCCACCATCCCTCCGACCGGAGTAGGTACCTCCTCACCTGTGTCTCCGTCCTCCCACTCGACGGAACACCTGGTTCCACCGATGAGTCCGAGGTCAACAGTCCTCTTTTCTTGTCCTTCCGACGTCGACAAGACGATCTTTGGTGTGTATCGGGTAGGTCAATGTCAAACAACTTCCTTTGAACCATGATACGAGTGTACATCGACGTTCCCTTCGCCCTTCTCACTCGAAATGAAGTCCGTCTGTACACGGATTGGTTGTTAGTCACGAAGACACACTTCTTCACTTCCTACCACCTATGACCTTATCCAAGGACCGTGTACGATAGTATCAGGACGAGTGACCACAAGAGAAGGGAGTCAGGAGAATGGAACATCATTCTGGGTGAAACGTAGACAGACGTGTTTACTTTGTTCGTCAACCGGGGACGCTGGACTCCGAAACGGTGGAAGGCCAAGTCGGTGCAGGTCGAACCGGGAACGAAAGACACCGAGGTCGGAAAAGCAAAACTACCTCGTCAAGGAACACTACGAGTCCCTTTGGGTCGAGGGAGGGAGAGGTCAGGGAGTCGGTGTTCGACGTGGTCACTCGGTCCACGAGACCCCAGTAGGGTACTCGTCCCGGAGTCGGTCCCGTTCGTACCCCCTGAGGACAAGGAGTGTAAAGAGACCTACCCTTTCTTCTCAAAGACTCGGGGTACGAGGAGAAGGGTGGAGTCGTCCCGTTCACGTCCCGTCGCCCTCCATGGCAAGAATCCTCAAACCAGGTACCTGAGAACGTTCTCGTCGTCGACCTCCGGTCACTGTGAATTTGGACCACCTCTCCAAGACACTTGACAAAATCCCCGGAGGTTCTCCACCCCATGTGAGGACCTCCCCTTTTGATTCTCATCCAGTCAAACCTCCCTAGGTCAAGTGTAGGGTAAGTGAACCACTCCGAGACGTAGATAGACAAGATATCCCAACCAGAGGTGTTTTCTTCAGGAAACTCTCTTCAAGACAGACATCAGTTTCTTTTTATCTTTAGAGGACCGTATTACGGGGTCCGAGGTTTCAGTCTTCGAACTTAGTGTTCACCGAATTATCATTTCTTAGGTGGACAGTTACGTCCCCAAGAGACCCAGTCCTTCTAAGGGACCTCCTCTTTTACCGTTGGGTGAGGTCAGAAGAACAGACTTCCTAAGGTACCTGTCTCCTCGGACCGTCCGACGTCAAGCACCCCAGTGTCTCAACCGACTGACTCGTTGACTCGTGTAACACCGAATGATCGGAACACTAAAGTCCGAACAAAGGACCTAGACGAAGGAGGACGGAAGGAGTCACTCCCAACTTATAAAAGTACACAGTACAGTCGCTACCCGGACTGAACGAAATCAAAATAACGAAATTGACTGAAGTCGAGATTGGGTTCCACGGTGACGGGGGAGGGTGTGATCACGTAGACGGCACCGGAGTGACCCGACTCGAAAGAGGAGGCACTGGAAAAGGGTGACTCAGTGACGTAGGTCCGGAGAGTCCTGCTCCCGGGGCCAAGACCCCCTAACCAACGTGTGACATCAGGACCCACTCCCACACGAATCGATGCTTCCCCGAGGCTATCAGTCCAAGAAGGAAGGTCCAAGGGTGGGTCCACGAAGAGTGAAGTGGGAATCTCCCGTGACGGGAAGTGAAAACCCGAAGTTCAGTCTTGTCCGAAAGGACTTCGAGGAGTCTAGGACTGGGACCGTCGGAGACTCCAAGAAGACGGGTAGTGGGACACTTTACCTCAGAGGGTAGTGTACCGAGAAAAAGGAAAAAAAAGATGTTTAAAATAAATCGATATCAACTAAGTACTGTGACACAATAAAAGTTCACCTGTGAAGTCTAAGAAAGATAATATCCAATAGTCAATTTGTATCAGGGGACACAAAAACGTCCTCTAGGAACAAGAAATAAAAAGTTATATCACCATGAATGCGAGTCAGCGAGGTCAGCACAGGCTGAGAAACACAGGGGCACCTGACATCGGGAGGTCCGAAGAGACACGTACCCCAAGACGTCCGTTCTTACGACCTCACCCAACGGTACGGAAGGAGGTCCCCTAGAAGGACGGGGTCCCTAACTTAGGTGTAGAGGACGTGACGTCCGTCAGAAATAGGTGAGTCGGTGGGGGTCTTCGGGGATCAGTAACACCACAGGTTGAGAAACGTCGGGATATCTGACATCGGGCGGTCCGAGGAGACAGGCACTTTAAGAGGTCCGATCTTATGACGTCACCTATCGGTAAGGGAAGAGGTCCCCTAGACATCACTACGTATAGATAATTAGGGCATGAGGATTAAATACGGAGGGAGGGGGAGAAGGGGAAACCATTGACATTTAAACAAAAGATACAGACACTCAGACAAAGACGAAACATTTATTCAACTAAACAAGATAAAAGATCTAATGTGTATCTTTACTATTTATTATAAACAGAAAGAAACAGCGTGAATCATACTTTTAGAGAATTCAGGTAGGTACAACCGCGTTTACCGTAATAAAGTGAGAGAATACCAACTCATCAATAGGTGACGTACATATATACAATGTGTGTGTGTGTGTGTGAGGGGTAGAAGAAATACGTGAATGGACAGTCGCCTGTAAATCCAACGAAGGACAGAACCGATAACGTTTATCAGGTAGAGAGAAAAAAAATGGAACCTATTCACGAGGAGGGCGGTGGGCACGAGGTGACGGGACAGGTCGTACACCCAGACTCAGAGAGGGAGAGTCACCGAAGGAAAAAGGTAGGTAGGAGTGGCACTGAGACGCGGTTTGAGGGTCACTGAGGTCGGTTCGGTTGGTCACTTCACACGGTAACCAGAAACGTGTCGGTGGAGATATAAAAGAAAGAGGTCCCTCCTTTCCTCCCCTCCGGGACCCCAAATGGTAGGTCGGAGACTACTTTTGGTCCGTTTGTTCATCAAGGAGTGTTTCATCCTCCTTCTATCCTTGAGGAGAACCTCGACGGAAACCAAAAGAGGTGTTATTTGCGGTCACCCCGTACAGGGACACGGGGACAAATGACTCTACCATTTAGACCCGATCGTGGTATACCCGAAAAAAAAAAAAAGGGAAAGTGTCAAGTCACTCTACTCGACACAGGGTTTGACAGGGTTTTCTTGTGAGTCAAGTCAACGAGTCAGCACAGACTGAGAAACGCTGGGGTACTTAACATCGTGCGGTCCAGAGGGACAGGTAGTGGTTGAGGGTCTCAAGTGAGTTTGAGTGTAGGTAGCTCAACCACTACGGTAGGTCGGTAGAGTAGGAGACAGCAGGGGAAGAGGAGGACGGGGGTTAGGGAGGGTCGAAGTCTCAGAAAAGGTCACTCAGTTGAGAAACGTACTCCACCGGTTTCATGACCTCAAAGTCGAAATCGTAGTAAGGAAGATTTCTTGTGGGTCATGATGAGTTTTAAAATTATTGATACGAGAGTCATTTACAAACTATTTACTTATTTTATAACAAAATACTTATTTTCCCTTGGTACTAGGTTTTGTAAACCCTTTACGACGGATGAGACGAGGGGAGCCACCTTTCAGTTGTATATGATTCTAGACTTCACCAGACTCCCCCGGGAGTAATGAAAACAAATTGGGACTCTAGAAGTCCGTGTGCAACTGGTACCTTGCAAAAGGAGAAAAGGAAGGAGAAAAATTATCTTGTAGATAACCCCCTTACGGTCACACTTCAATCACTGGTTGACAGGGTCAAATGGGTCCTAACTCTCTACCCGACCCTACCCACCCACTGAAAGTCTCGGTTTTGGGTCTGTTAGGATACATTTCTCGAGACACACACACGAGTCAGTACAGATCGACTGAAAAACACTGGAACACCTGACATCGGGGGGTCCGAGGAGACAGGTACCCTAAGAGGCCCGTTCTTATGACCTCACCCAACGGTAAGGGAAGAGACCCTCTAGAAGGGCTGGGTCCCTAGCTTGAATACAGAGAACTCAGAGGACTTACCGTCCACGTGAGAAATGGTAACCCGGTAGACTCGTCGGGTACATTTCCGGACCCGGTCCAGTTTACATTTTTGTGTTGACCGACACAGACGCCACAACGTTTCGTCCTAGAAGACAAATAAACAATGAACACACAAGCAAACCGACGGGGCTCAGAATCGACGTCGTGTGTAATAGGAGTAACACCGTGAACCGAAGGTCTCGTGTTCCCGAGTCATCATCGGGGGTACCTTACACCCTAGAATCAAGGGATCGGCCCGTAGTTTGGACATAGGGAACGTGACGTTCAGTCTAAGAATTGGTCACCCGCGGGGGGTCCCTTCAGGGGATTCGTTCTAGAAGAACTGCACCACTACCTCGTCCTCGTCCGGGAGGAAGGAATCCCCGAAGTATCCTTTGAAGGACCTTCCGACACCGATGATCCTTTCGACGAACATGGACTCAGACCCGTCCTACTCGCCGTAAGTTCCGATGACCGGAGAGGACCTACGAATTTCCAGTTTCGCAAAGAGTGTACCTTCAACCTCCGTAGCACTCCTGACGCCAACACACACAAGACTACCAACTGGAAAAACGAGGTTACCCTCGTTTACGTCAAACGGTCAATGAAGGTCGAAGAAAGGACAACACGGAGACGGGGACGAGAAAACTCGGGGACTGGGACTGTAGCACTGCAGAGGCAAAGGTCAAGCTAGACTCACACAGTAGAACAGAGTTCGGAGCCTCTTCCCCCGAAGGTCTCGGTCAGGGGATTTTGCCGAGTGGTCTCCGTCACTACGACCCTGAAAGGTGAGTCACGATTCTAGAGTAGGTGGGAGCCAGACAGTAAAAGGACCCTGAGTCCCTTGGTGTACCGACTTTCCTCACACAAAAACAGACGACTCAGTGGTCGAACGGACACGAAGGGTTCGACGGGGACCGTCCACTCCGGGGACGGAAGAGGGTCCGTCCAGGTACTCGACCCTCGGGGAACGAGTCCGTCCGAATCAGGACGTGGGGTCGAAATCCCCCGTGACGACTCATCACGCCCGACCCAGGGACGGAAGGGTGACGCGACACGACAGTCGGATGAGGGGTTACGTGGGGAAGTGGTCTTCTGGGAATCTTGTAGTACGTTCTAACGAATGGTGGGGCGTGAGTGGAGATCCAATAGGACCACAGTTGAAGAGACGTCTATGTCACCCAGTCCCGTGATCTGTCGAATACGATACCTGTCGATCGAAAAACTCTCAGTCCGAGAACAGGAGGGGAGGGCGAGAGGAGGAGCGGGGGGTGTAGGACCCTCCAACGTTCATCGATCTCTTTGTGAAACCGAAACGACACTTAGGACCCCCGTTAGACCTTAGACTAGGACTGGTGTGTTTAAGGGTAGAGACTTAAGGTACCCGTCGACAAAGTTCTATGGAGGATATTCACGGGGACTCCAGAGGACTGTCAATTCCATCCCCACACACTCACACATGTACACAAAAGAGTAGACACTCACTCCCCGACAATGAACCACCAGACTTTTCCTGACTAACGGACTACCAGAGTCGGGATCTTGATGACCGTATACCCTTACCTAAGTTCGAACACCTAGGTAGACCCCTGGACCCCTCATCCCTCTGGCCCCCTCTGATCTGGACCGTCGTACTACGAGAACCCCTACCGCTACCTCCACTGCCCCACCCCCGACAAGAGTAGTGGCAACCACCTAACGGTCACTGTGGAACTTAAGGACCTTCTACAGTCGACGAGAGAGAAGAAGTAGAGTGGGGTTCAGTCTACCAAGGAGGAGAGACAGACTTCCGTTCCTCTTCGTCCTGGACCTTGGCCCTCGCATCCCGTATACGGGAGTCCTATCTGTCGGTGTGACCCTTAACCTGGTGTCTCAAGACCAATGGTTTCCTCCGTACTGGACAACGGGTCCTGCGATAGACAAACGGGTAGAGAGGAAACTACTTCCCCCTTAGGTACTAAAGATCCCAGGGAGACCAAGACTGCCGAAGGACCAATCAAGTCGACCATTTCTTAGACGGACGTAACGTCCCCTGGGACCAAGCTAGGGACCCACCCCTTCAAACGAACTCTTCCCTATCCGATGGGTGAGGTCATAAGGACCCGAAGGGTCCACCGAGTCTGCCAATTCTTAGGCAGACGTTATACCCTCTGGACTCAAACTAGGGACCCAACTCTTCTAGGGGACCTCTTCCCTTTCCGATGGGTGAGGTCTTAAGGTACCTCAGGTACCCCAACGTTTCTCAGTCCGCGTTACCTCACTGAAAGCGAAAGTGAAAGACCAAGACTGTCATACTGGGTCCCTACGTCTCCTTTCACTACGGACGTGCCGAAGATCTCGTCTCCTGTATGGGTCTTATCAGTGTCTCCTGACATATGACTCGATGTAGACCGGGACAGACGAGACATTGAGACGGAGAGAGACCGGGGACGAAGGGGTCGGACTCCCCACCCGTAGCCGATGAGGAGGCCGACGTAGAAGTCAGTACTACGACGGTGAGATTTTCGTTTCTGGTAGATATTTCCTGGTCGGAGAGACTTTAGGATACCGGGACCTACACGGTGGAGGTCTCGTGACGTGGGTGAAAGGTCTACCCTTTAAGCTCCGTCCTCCTAGTACCACCAAATGGTCTCAGGTAGAAGGTGAACTCGTGAAGACAGAATCACGAACTCTACAGCCCTATGGTCTCTGTGAACCGTGTCTGTAGGTCCGAAGACGTGGATGAGCCTCCCACCACTCTACGTCACTTCTCTCACCCCTTGTCATCCCAGTCCTCGGACATTCCGACTCCTGTTCTCCACCACGGAACGTAAGAGGTGGATCCTCTTCCTCGGGACCCAGACTGAAGTCTTAGTGGGAACACACTGGGTTCGTTGGGACTTGGGGCAGGACTGGAAACCTTGGAACCTTCCTTTGTAAAGTAAAACGAAGCTCAAAGAAGACTTTTCTTGTTGACACTTTAGTGACGTACCCCACACCCACAAGTGTGGAAGACAGGACCACTGTACCTCGGAGGAACCGATGAAAAGTCAAGTCAAGTCAGCGAGTCAGTACAGACTGAAAAACACTGGGGTACCTGACGTCGTGCTGTCCGGAGGGACAGGTAGTGGTTGAGGGTCTCGAACGGGTTTGAGTACAGGTAGTTTGACCACTACGGTAGGTTGGTAGAGTAGGAGACAGTAGGGGAAGAGGAGGACAGAAGTTAGGAAGGGTTGTAGTCCCAGAAAAGGTTACTAGTCGAAAAACGTAGTCCACCGGTTTCATAACCTCAAAGTCGAAGTCCTAGTTGGGAAGGTTACTTATAAGTTCTGACTAGAGGAAATCCTACCTGACCAACCTAGAGGAACGTCAGGTTCCCTGAGAGTCCTCAGAAGTGGTTGTGGTGTCAAGTTTTCGTAGTTAAGAAGCCGTGAGTCGAAAGAAATATCAGGTTGAGAGTGTAGGTATGTACTGATGACCCTTTTGGTATCGAAACTGGTCTGTTCGGAAACGACCGTTTCATTACAGAAACGAAAAATTATACGACAAATCCAACCAGTATCGAAAAGAAGGTTTCTCGTTCGCAGAAAATTAAAGTACCGACGTCAGGGGTAGACGTCACTAAAACCTCGGGTTCTTCTATTTCAGACTGTGACAAAGGTAACAAAAAGGGAGATAAACGGTACTTCACTACCCTGGCCTACGGTACTAGAAGTAAAAAACTTACAACTCGAAATTCGGTCGAAAAAGTGACAGGAGAAAGTGAAAGTAGTTCTCCGAAAAATCAAGGAGAAGTGAAAGACGGTATTCCCACCACCGTAGACGTATGACTCCAATAACTATAAAGAGGGTCGTTAGAACTAAGGTCGAACACGAAGAAGGTCGGGTCGTAAAGCGTACTACATGAGACGTATATTCAATTTATTCATCCCACTGTCATGTGTCGGAACTGCATGAGGAAAGGGTCAAACCTTGGTCAAGTAACAAGGTACAGACCAAGATTGACAACGAAGAACTGGACTTATGTCTAAAGAGTCCTCCGTCTAGTCCACCAGACCATAAGGGTAGAGAAAGTCTTAAAAGGTGTCAAACAACACTAGGTGTGTCAGTTTCCGAAACCACATCATTTATTTCGTCCACAAAGAGACCTTGCGAGAACGAAAAAGTTACTAGGTTACTTATAAACTAGAGACCAAGGAAACGGAAAAGATTTAGGAGAACTTGTAGACCTTCAAGAGTCAAGTGCATGACGGCTTCGGACCGAACCTCTTATAAGTCGTAATAAAACGATCACACACTCTACGGACGTTAACACGCCATCAAACTTGTAAGAAACCGTAACGAAAAGAGACCCAACCTTACTTTTGACTGGAAAAGGTTAGGACACCGGTGACGACTCAAAAGATTGAAACGACCGTATAACTCACGTCGGGAAAGTGTCGTAGTAGAAAATCCTAAACTACATCGAGTTGACCTTAACTGGGGAACTGATGATGAAAAACCCCCACTGAAATGTCAATAAGCCTATGGACCGACACCGGCCCGGACTGGGACCCTAAGGACTAAGTGAAGGATCCGCCCCACTTATCCTTTGACTCGAAGGAATTGACCCGAGATTCCGGGTTTGTACTCCTGTTGAACCGAAACAAATTTTCCTTGCACCGAAAATTGAAAAGGACGTCCGGAACCACCCCCTGTCCCCCGCCCCGAGCGGGAGTTAACAAGCCGGTATAAGTAAACCCTCCTAACAAACAAGAAAATTCGTCGTGGGCTGGTCTGGGGGTGAGGGGTGGTCGGTCAGGAGGTTGTGGTTTCTTTGGGTCCAAAGGACGAGACGTTGCCCTCCCCATCAGACGGAAGGGGGACGAAGAGACCCGGTTCACGTCTCGTCTCAGTACCCACTACCCCAACCCCGAAATAAATTGGGTGAAACATCTCAATTCACCCCAAAGTGCGACCCTCGTGTGACTGGAGTCGAGGATGGGTGGGGGAGAGAGGGTTTCGCGACGTGTAAATCACACCCCTGACGCAGGATTACACCTAAAAGGACGTCGTTCTTTCTACGTCCACAATAAGGACCTTCGCCTCCGAAGAGAGGTCCTGTCCCTTTTTTTTTCCAAACCTTTAAACCTTTCGACTCGGACGCCGGAAGTGGAAGTCGAAGGTCGTCCACCTTTGGACAACAAGGGACCCTTTTAGCGTCCGACGGAAAGTGTCTCGAACGAGGGAGCCGAGGGTCGCCGGTGGCCGGCAGTCACGCCCTGAAGGGAGACCGAGGACCAGGAACAAAACAAAAACCGGGCTCTCACCGCTGACCAGGGACCGCCTCCAAAGGTCCCCGTCGACTCTTTGGGCATGTGTAGACCGCTAAAAGTGCCGGAGCCCTCCTCCCCTTCCACCGGCACCCTTGCTGTCGCACGAGGACGCCTTTTTATAAATGGTCACACAAAAACTTGACCGACGACTCCTTCCTCACCCTACGGTTTACGCGAGGACGAAACCGACGTAGGGTCCCGGACCCTCGTCGTCCACGCCACGCCCCCCTCCCCCGTTCCCGTTCCTCTTACACCCGGACGTCCCCCTATCCCCCTCTCGGTGGAGGTGCCTGTCTCGGGGAGGGGTTGGTTTCAGGACGAGGGGTCCGACACGGACATAGAGGGGTCGGGCCCCGAGATAATGTTCCTCGTAGTACTCCCGTGGAGGGGGTGTGGCCTACCCCTCTGGGTCTACCCTGGGACGAGTTAGACCGCCGAGTCACAGAGCAGTTATTCTGTCCGCGTCGTCACGACGAATATTCGAGTCTCCTTACTCCTATGTGACAAAGACTATCACCAACCATCTTTTGATGTGCCACTCTTCTCTCTCCTTTACGTATGGACGGACACGGGAACCGGAGTCCGCACCGTGTCCACGTCGTCCCTCACTTCGGGGGGGGTGGGGGGAAAAGAACTCGAGACCCGTGTCGCAAACACCGAGGTCGCGAGTCGTCCGACAACCGTGCCACCAGTCGGGTGGAAGGGTAGGGTCGTCTGGACTTCTTGGCCTCACAAAACTGTAAGGGGGAGGTGACGAATCTGTAAAATTTTTGTAAGTGAAACAAGATTCCCTCCGGAAAGAGAAAGGGGATTGGTCTTCTGGTCCGGGGGGGTCCTTCGGGGTCCGAGTAAGTCCTGGGCCCAGAGAGAGGGTGGGAGATTCGAGGAAGAGGACCACCTCCGAACGTGTAGTGCGAGTCCCAGGAACTTTGTCTGGAACTCCTCTTAGACTTCCGCGAGACGGGGAAGGGGTCCCACGACAGGGTTGTAGGACTGGAAACATGCCCTCGAGTTGTAGGGCCGCTACGGGTCAGTCGGCCCGTAGTGGGGCGGGTGGCGTCCAGTCACCCAACCGCCGACGACCCGGGCGACGGGCGAGTGTGTCTAGTCCGAAGTGTACCAGCCGTCGTCTGGCTCCCTAATCCTCCGGGCCCATCCCACAACAAAATTCCCCCAATCAGACAGAAAAGTCATGTCCTTCTCGGCGTCCGGGTGGTGCTTCGGACTATGGGACACGGGTCGGAGGGAATCCGTGTCGTCACTTCCACCGAGTCTCCGTCCTCCGACCACGTCCGGCCCGTGGAGCTACTCCCCCGACTCCTCCTAGGTCCTCCCCGGCGTCCGCGAGTCCATCTCTACCCGACTGTAGGACCCACCGGTCTCAACTACTTAAGGTTCGAGAGGAGAAAGGAGAGACGGTAGTCGTTGTCGTAATACTCATTAGGTCTTTTGCGCAAAACTTCGCAGAACAATGTCCCACCCCTACCCCAAGACGGGAGACTGGGGTGGACCTCTCGTAGACGACCCCCACCCCACCCCCACACGTCGGTCGAGACCGGACCCCAACAGTGATCCTCCCTAGTGTCTCGAACGACTTTCGGGGGACATGATCGGACCCCCTACCCCCTCTACTCTCGTCCCGACGGGATATCGTCCGGAGGGTCGAGGGGTGGGACGAGGACGGGGGGGTTTAGAAGTTCCGGGTGTCGTGACTTTCGGGTAACAACTCACTGTCGGTCGGCCAGCTCTCACCAAGACCCCGTTGTCGGTTCATCTCACCGGGTGAGCCCCCCGGACTCTAAGACGGACTGAGACCCTGGGTCCACCGTTCCCTCCGTGAGTCCTCCACCCGGACCCCGGGCGGGAGGGTAGGAGGGGGAGGGACGTGAGGTCACCCGTGGGTAGGTACGTCGAGTCGAAGGTGTGCCTGGGTGGGTTTCGCGCCGGGTACGGGGTCCCGGACGGGGCTCCGGTGGGGTCACGGGTGACGGTCATCCTGTCTGTCTGTGTCTGTGTGTCTCGTTTCATGGTGTGCCGTCACTCACCTACCAGGTGTGGATGTACGGTGCTACTTAGTGTGTTTACTTTACGGCTCCCTTACTTCGGTCTGGGGTCTCAGTGTGACACACTACAGTAACTAGGTTTTAAGGTCCGGTCCGTTTTCACTATAAATTTCAGTCTTCTCTCCAACGAAACCCCTACCTCTCACTGACCTTCCCTTGTTTCCCTTCCGAAACTCTACTCCACAGAGAAGGCGGTAGACCCGCAACCAACACACAGGAGGGGACACCACCCACCATGTATCGAGAAGTCACTCTGGAGCAATTTTATTTCCCCCTCCCCCGACAGGACTCCGAGGGGACTACCGTGCGGCGTCCTCGATGGACTTGGGTGTCTTCGTCTACAAGTCATCGGCTTTGGGACCCCGGGGTCCGTCTGTTAAGGCCACGCGGTCGGACCCTCTCTTCGAGACACCTACCCTCGTTGGTCGGGGACTCTTCTCTTTCCCTCGGTTCAACCCACGATGACTGGACCCGTAGACCGACCGGACGGGACGGGGACGGGGGTCGACAGTGACCCGGTAACGAGATTCCCAGTCTCTCTCAAGGTTGGTCCCCGAGGTAGGGACCCTTGTGACCACGACACGTCTAATGTCCCGTACTTCCCATACTGGTACACCGGCGAAGGTACTCGTAGCGAGTATGTACCATTGTCAGTATCCTACCGCCCCGTCGAGACACTCCTGGCGACGGACCGAGTGGGGAGATTACAGACAATGACCTGACGCCACGAGAATCTAAAAATCATAAATAAGAAAGAAAAATCCCGAAGGGAGCATCGAGTCAACCATTTCTTAGACGGACGTTTCGTCCTCTGGACCTAAGTTAAGGACCCAGCTCTTCTAGGGGATCTCTTCCTTTGTCGTCGGGTGAGGTCATATGAACGGACCTCTTAAGGTACCTGTCTCTTCGGGCCGTCTGAGAGCAGGTACCTCAGCGTTCTCAGCCTGTGATGAATCGTTGGTTTGGTGATGAAAAATTAAACAAAAAACTTATCCATTACTAAATCCACAAAGGGGAGCAAACACTGGACTCATCGTTTATGAACAGGACCAATCGATAGAGTACCGACCTAAAGGTTGTCGTCCGGACACGGTCGCCGAGAACAACCCGAAAGGGCCCTGTAGTGTATTACCCCAGGTGTCGACCTATTTTTGGATCGGACGACCGGGGTCTGGGTCCTCCCCAGCACACATAGTCCCCGGCCGTTTGACATCGGAACGACGGACATAGACATATTTATATCAAAATGACCTTTCGTCGGTGCAGACAAATAAGTGTGTGACGAACGAACGAGAACCCGATGTCACCCCAACCCATTAACACCGGTTCTGACACACCGATCGTTTCAGATTTTATGAATTGACAGACATGAAGGGACCACCAGGGTACCGATTCTAAGGTGTGAGGATTACGTCCCCCGGACCCAAGGTAAGGACTAGTCCCTTGGTCTAGGGTTGACGGCGTTGACTCTGTGTCGTGTCGGTTTATTTCTTTATTTGCATTTTTTTTTTTTTTTTTTTTTGAGAAGTGTCTTTTTCAGACGGTTGGGTACAAAATGTCAAGGGACCGTGTTATAGTAATAGGATGTTTACCCTCCGTCCCGAGTTCTTTACGTTTACAGAACGGGTCTGTCATCGTACGGGGGTGGGGGTAGATCTCGGTCGGGGACTGAGGAGTAGTCGGACAAGAAGTCGGGGTGTGGGACGCAACCTCCGGACTCGGTGGACGCGTGGTGAAAAATACCGCGACTTGTTCCATCTATGGCAAAAGGTGGACTAAAAGAATTATTGTCTTTGAAAAAAACTCAAAAAACGCATTTTCGGGACCGGGAGCCAACTATCATAATAAAATAAAAATAACTTCACATTAGTTGAATGTTATAACACAAATAAAGACAACACATCGTTTCACTAAGTCAATATGTATGTATATATCCATGTAAGAAAAAAGATCTAAGGTATACACTCACTATCACATTCCATAAACAGTAAGAGAAAGACTGAATAAAGTGAATCACACTACTAGAGATCCAGGTACGTACAACAACGTTTACCGTAATAAAGTAGGAAAAAATACTGACTCATTATCAGGTAAGGAATTTTTCTCACTTTATTAAGATAAACGTCGTTGAACCTACATTGATCTCTAATAGTAGGATTCACTTTATTCAGTTTCTTTTTCTATGGTATTTATAGTGAATATATACCTGAGATAACTTTTTCCTTACATAATACCTGTTGACTCAGTCAGACGGTTGACTATAAGGTACCCCGAAGGGACCGCCGAGACGTCATTTCTTAGGTGGACGGACACGTCCTCTGTACCCAAGTTAGGGACCCAGCCCTTCTAGGGGATCTTATCCTTTACCGTCGAGTGAGATAATAAAAACCGACCCTTTAGGGTACCTGTCTCCTCGGATCACTCGAAGTCACAGTGATCCCCAGGGTTTCTCAACCTGTGTCGAATCGCCGATTTGTTGTCGTTGTTGTTGTAAGGTAACATATACGTGGTACAGAAGAAATAGGTAAGGAGACGACTACCTGTTTATCCAATGAAGACAAAGAGCGGATAACACTTATCACTACGATACTTGTATCCCCCTGTACTTAGAAAAGTTTAATATCAATACAGACCAATGTACGGACCCTTATTCTAACGACCTAGTATACCGTTGAGATAAAAATCAAAACACTCGTTGGAGGTATTGTAAAGGGTATCACCGACATGGTTGAATTGTAAGGGTGGTTGTTATCGACTCCCAAGGAAAAAGAGGTGCGGGAGAGGTCCCAAATAATAAACATCTGAAAGGTTACTACCGGTAAGACTGGCCACACTTCACTATGGGGGAATAAAACTACGCGTACGGGATGACTAACTCACAACTCGTAGAAAAGTACACGGCGAACCGGCAGACACACAGAAGAAACCTCTTTACAGACACATCCAGAAGGCCAGTTATGTAGGATTATGTACTCAACGAGTGGAAGAAGTGGGTCTCAGTCTGCGAATGAGTCTGAGAAAGTAGTAGGGGGTGTAGGGAGTCCTAACCCGACCCCTTCCTTCGTCTTCAAAGTGCCTTTGAAACAAAACTTTGAACTTCGAAACAAAGTGCCTCCTCCTTCGGGTCCGACTCTCCCTCTCCCCACACGGGTCGTAGGGAAGGGATCGGGTGGTACACCAGGGATTGAGGTTTGGGGCCAGGACCTCGGGTCAGCCGGAATTTGTCGAGAGGGTCCTCCCTCCGAATCCGACGGTCAACGGAGACCCCACCGACCCGTCGGACGTCCTTTCGGGGACGGAGTGACGGACAGAGACGAGGCGGAGAGGGAATCCGAAGAGACACTCCTTTGTGAAGGGACCTCGGTCCGGTGTGGGACCGGAGGCCAAGGAGAAGGAAGAGGTTCTTTTAAGACCGAATGGGGGACCAGACTCTTAAGTGACCTGGTGTCAGTGGGACCACGACAGTAGAGGGGGTGGGATGTGTGGTCCGGAGTGACCCTTTCGACCCCTGTCGGAGCGTACGGGGGCAGACGTTGTGCTTGTAAAGTCCCCTCTACCATCCCTGGACTGAACCGTCCTTAGACTCTGAGAAGGGGCGAGGGAACCTTATGGACTCGTAAAGGGGACACACGAGTGACGAGACTTACGGATCTCCACACTCAATATCAATGGTAATTAGTGGAAGGAGGTGAAAACTACCTTCCCCTTTGACTCCTGGTCTCACTTCTGTGCACGGACCGTGTACTAGTCCCGCGCTACCTTGTCCCGAACTTGGGTCGCCCAACCCGAGGGTCGACGTCCGAGAATTGGGGCGGGCGGACGGGGGGGTGGCCAGGGTGAAAGTCTCACTCCCACCCCCTTCTCCAGTGTCACATCCTGACCCGTCCTCACACAGGGGTAGCCTGGGTGGACGAAGTCCGAGCCCGGTGTACGGTCCACATCCCGGTCCTTTCTTCCGTCTTGACGACCGGACCTTTTCTCCTCCTCGTCCAGGAGACCGGTGTCGCGGGTGGGGACACCCCTCGTTCCACGGGCTCCTCTCGGACGGGAAGAGACACCGGCCCTCTATGGGCACGACCTGTCACCGTCGGGAGAGGCCACGACCCTTTGGCGGTCTGTTCCGGGGTGGGACCCTCGTTCACAGTCCGTCCGGTCGACTTTGTTCGACTATTCCCGTCTTGTTAAGGTCTAAACTTCTTACGGACCTTCATAGAGGGGCTCCCCCGTCGAGACTCAGGGAGGCCCTCTCCACTACGTCTCCTCGACCCGGACTATTGGGGGACCCCGCGACAAGACAACACGACTCCGTGGTCCCTCAGTCTCGCGGCCCGGAACCCCCTCCCTGTCCCGTCTACCTCGTACCGGTCTTGGACACCCACGTGAACAGACGGACTGGTGAAGCGGACTGCCCCTGTTACTCCCACCGGATTTGTCGTCTGGGCGGACAGAGTGTCAAGCCCCTAGACCTTCCAGACTCTACTCCCACCGTGGTCTCAGCAGAGGACCACTCCTGGGAGAAGGACCGACCATCTACCGGTGGTAGACCACACAGGAGTACACCGTCTCTGACCTTCGAGGCCACTGAAGAGAAGAAGACAGCACCCTGGGGTTGGGGATTATGGTAGCGTGACCCCCATCTCGAAGTTGTAGGTTCAACTCGCCCTCTCTCTGGAAGTCAGGGTCTCGTGGGGCATACGGTCCTTTCAACCGGTCCGCGTAGAATACCCCGAGAGGCAGGTTCGTCCCCCGGCAAACCTCCCCATGTCTCTTCTGAGTTTCTAATAACAGGAGTAAAAAGTCTACCCCTGGTACCGTCAGATTTTTTTTTAGGTGGGAAGGGTTTTCTATTCATGTAGTTTAGGGACTTTGACTACTAGTGACAGAAACCTGTCTCCCAGAAACGATTACAATGACTATGATTCGATTCCTACTCCAGTAGGACCTCATAGACGTACCCGGGATCTAAGTCACTGAGTCTCTGTATCGTCCCCCTCCTCCGTCGTCACACCGGGGCGGGGCCACCGCCTCTACCGTCCCTACGACGGCGGTCGCTTCCTTACGGTTGTCGGGGGCCTGCGGTCTTCTCCGTTCCTTCCCAAGGGGTACCTCGGGGGTCCGCCTCGCCTCAGGACGGCTGTGGACCTAGAGTGTGAAGACCGGCGGTCTCGACAATCCCTTAGCCAAAGAACATTCGTGGGGGCAAACACAACACCGTCGGGTTCCTGTGTCCTGGGCTCCGGGTCTCTCCCAGGTCCGAGAGGGTCCGGGTCGCGTCGGGGCCCTCTCACGGGCGTCGGTCCACCAGCTCCACTCCGCTCAGGCGGAGGGACAAGGAGAGGGACCCGGACGTCGGGTCTCGGGACTGGGGGAAAGGGTCGACAGCGGTGGGGCTCGGCTACGACAAGTGGGTCCAGTCCGAGGGGGAGGGACGGGGGGTGTTCGAATTCTTGAAAACCCCCCCCCCATCGACTGAAACAATGTCGGTGTCTCCTGTTCGTAACACCGAGTCTACCATTTCTTAGACGGACGCTACTTCCTCTGGACCCAAGTTAGGGACCACGCCCCTTCTAGGGGACCTCTTCCCTTACCGATGGGTGAGGTCTTGAGAACGGATCTCTTAAGGTACCTGGTCTCCCCGGACCACCCGATGTTAGGTACCCCAACGTCTCAACCTGTGTTAACTCACTGATTGTGAAATGAAGAGTGCTGCGTCTCCTGATTACTCTATGGGTCCCGTCTTGTGGTCTCGTCCGTCGGAGGTTCCTGTCCTGAGCCGACTCCGTCTTCGTCTAGGTCTTTCCGGGGGACCACCTTCCGGACCTCGAGAGTCGACACGTCCTCCCTCACCGACCCCTCCTACCGGTCTGGGGGTCCACACCCTGAACTCTGGGTGGACCTCGTTCCTCACATCGAGTCGAGGACCTCCCTTCTCCACGTTCTTCGTCTACAGTGCCCGACCCTTTTACTCAAGGTTCCAGTCCGCCGACTAAGTTGTTTTGAGCTCTTCGTACCTCCGTCCCTGTCATGTACCACCGTTCCCTCCCCCGTAGTCTGGAAAGTTTTACTCCCATTCTCCCTCACACTCCCCCGGCTTACGTCCCACTTCTCTCCTGCAGACTAGATGACCGGCACCCCTTTGTAGGACCGGTCCGTTTGTCACCCGGACGTCGAGGAGAGTCGAAGATCCTGTCGGGGTCCAGGGACGGGGTGGGTTCTCAGACCCCCAGACACAGGAAGGTTTCGAGGGGGGTAGGACGGGGTGAGGATGACTTCACTTAAGGGTCGACGGTATGTCTTCGGACCGTTATTATTTACCCGGTCAAGTTCTCCCCGTCGTCCTAACCCCACGACTCCTACCCCCCGGGATCTCTCGACCCGTCCCGAGTCTAAGGGTGGTCCGACTTGTACGCCGTCGTAGTGTCGCGCGGGAGGGGGCTGTACGTGTCTCGGACGAGGACCCTCCCTTCCTCCACCGAAGGCTTCGTCTACATACAGTGTACGACCCTCTTACGTAAAGTTCCAGTCTGTCGAGAACCTTTCCTCGACCGGAGACTTCACCGACCAAGGCGACCGAGGCAATGGTACAGTTTTCGTCGCAACACGAACCCTTTCAACGTATATGGAAGAACCCTCTGGAATCTTCGGTGTGTCGGGTAAAGTGTCCAAAGTTCTCCCGGTTCCCGAACGGAGGGTGGGAACCCCGAGTCTCTTGGTCCTGATCTCCGAAGGCAAACCGAAACACGGAAGGAACTAGTGTAGGAAGGTACTTCTACAACCAAGTAGGACGGACCAAAGACGGGGAAAGCGACGGAGGGGGATCGACGGGTTCTTCGAAGAACCAAAATTGGTGTGAGTCCCCTCCACTTGACCTCCTTTGTTTTCTGCTCCCCCACCTACGACCACAGGTCCGGATCCAGGAGGGTAGAGCACCGGAAGGGACACGTGTGGGAGAAGGACCCCGTAAGAAAACTCGAAGGAAAGGGGGCGATAATTATCAGGTCTCAGGTAGGGTCTATTCTTTTACCGGTCCTCGGCCTCTTTCGTCCCGGAGTCTGACTCTTGTCACGAGGAGAGTAGGGTCCCCTCTCCTCACCTCAGTCGGAAGAAGAGGGCGAGGACAAACCAGAGGGGCGGCCTCCAGTCGCACCCCTCCTTGACCGAGGAACGATCGAGCTGGGAAGTGTGGTCGAAGTAAGAGTCGAGGAGTGACGACGAGAGACGGGTGGAGAAGTGAGGGGTGGTGAGTAAGGAAGGAGATACAGCTAAGGGTAGGAGGAAGAACCCCTCGAGTCATGTGTAAGCCTATTTGTGAATTTATCGGACCGGAGGGTAAAAGAACTGGAAAAGGGTAGAGATGAGGACGATTCAACGAAGTCAGCACAGGCTGAGACACGCTGGGGTATCTGCCGTCGGGTGGTCCGAGGGGGCAGGGACCCTGGGAGGTCCGTTCTTGTGACCTCACCCAACGGTAAAGGGGGCGACCATAAGGGTAAAGTGGGGGACTTGAACTAGTAGGGGTGCGACACGTCGTGGAGACGTAAAGTAAGAAACTAGTGACAAAGAAAGGGAAGGTCAAGTAAACGAGTCCATATGGACCTGGTGTGACGAACTTGTCTTCCGTCGGTGAGACTACTGGGTACTGAAACAGTGACGGAGAGTCGGGGACAGACCAAATGGGTGGGATACGCAGTGGTAGATGGTAATATTAGGGTTGGAATGTTTATACGACTCCAGAGAACGTAGAAGACGGTAGTATTGAGTGGACCGTTTTTGAGGTAAGGGCCCACTTGGGACAGAGGACAAGGATACGGATGGACGTCTGTCACCTTCCTTTTTTTTAGTGTGTCCCCGACTAACCCAATGATAAAAATTTAAGTCCTAAAGACCGGGTTAAACCGTGGTCGGTGGTGAACTGTCAGTAGGACATAAAAAGGCCAACTCACCAAGACTTTCACACCAGGAGTCTGGTTGTCGTTGTCTCAGTGAACCGTTGAACAATTTTACGTTTGACACTACGGGGTGGGGTCTAGACAACTTAGTCTTTAAACCCGACTCAAGGATTTGTCCATACAAGTGTTCGAGGGGTCCACTAAGACTACGAGGGATCTCAAACTCGTGGTAAAAAGATCATCCGAGGGAAGTCAAGTCAATAAGTCAAGTCAGTGAATCAACACAGGCTGAGAAACGCGGGAGTACCTAGCGTCGTACGGTCCGGAGGGACAGGTAATGATTGAGGGCCTTAACTGAGTTTGAGTACAGGTAACTCATTCACTACGGTAGGTTGGTAGAGTAGGAGACAGCAGGGGAAGAGGAGAGCGGAAGTTAGAAACGGTCGTAGTCCCAGAAAAGTTTATTCAGTCAAGAAGTATAGTCCACCGGTTTCATAACCTCAAAGTCGAAGTCGCAGTCAGGAAGGTCACTTATAAGTCCCGACTAGAGGAAGTCTTACCTGACCAACCTAGAGGAACGTCAGGTTCCCTGAGAGTTCTCAGAAGCGTTGTGGTGTCAAGTTTTCGTAGTTAAGAAACCGTGAGACGAGGGAAAGGATGGGATTACTCATAAAGTATGAAAACGAAGGTGTAACGAGGAGGAGGAGAGAATAAAGTAGGAACAGCCATATGACTAAAGGAGATCTGAACCGACTCTCTTGACTCCTACAGTTTACCTTTGAACAGAAAGACAAGGGTGGCAAAGGTCACAGAACTACCGACATAGGTAGAAGAAGGGAGACCAAAGTATCCGTCTTCATAGGATGGTAGATTATGTGCCCACAGAGGGAGACGTAGAATTCCTCCCTTACTTTGTTTTCCTCGTAGGAAGAGTCGAGATCGTAGAGAGTGGAAGTTCCTCTTTTCGTTTTCAAAGGACTGATGACGTCAAGGAAGGGTCGTTGACGGAAAATTATCGAGCGGTGAGGAGAATTATCGATTGTAAACTATTTCAAGAACACGAAGGGTCCACGGACGGTCACGTCCTCTACATTCTCTGAACCCGAGGTAGGGTTCCAAGGGACCTCCTCCCGTACCGTTTGGTGAGGTCATAAGAACGGACCTGTTCAGGTATCTGTCTCCTCGGACCGTCCGTTGTCAGGTACCCCAGTGTCTCAGCCTGTGCTGACTTCGTTGAATCGTGGAACAGTCGTACTATTTCAATAAATGTGTGTCTTCGAGTGAAGGGACGGTAAATGAGTAGAAGATAGTCGGGGTCAATCCGAAGGTGGACGTGACAAGGGTACCTTTGACGTTCAACTCCAACGGTCGTTGAAGGTACAACCGTCAAAGTAGTAGGTTGTGGTAGTCGGTGAGGGAGGAACCTCCCTTTTTTTTTAGTCTACAGGGACAACGTAGAAGGATAAAGGGGGTCTTCACCGACAATAGGATTTAAATCTTAATTTAAGACACATATTACATTTATAAAAGACACAGAGATAAAGATTTTGATATAACAAATTAAAACATCTAACATTTGGGATATTCATTTTGGTCTATGTAAAAACAAAACCAAAAACAACAAGTCATATCAAAAATCTAACTAAGTACAATTATGTGTATACACTTTCAACGAGTCAACACAGGTTGAGAAACGTTGGGGTACCTGATATGTCAGGTACCTCAAGAGGTCCGGTCTTATGACCTCACCCATCGGAAAGGGAAGAGGTCCCCTAGAAGGGTTGGGTCCCTAGTTTGGGTCCAGAGAGCGTGACGTCCACCTAAGGAATGGTCGACTCGGTGTTCCCTTCGGGTTCTTATGACCTCGCCCATCGGATAGGGAAGAGGTTACCTAGAAGGACTGGGTCCTTAGCTTGGTCCCAGAGGACGTAATATCCACTTAAGAATTGGTTGACTCGATAGTCCCTTCGGGATTATGTACATAGTATTATGTATTATACATATAATGTGTCTATTTGTACATACATTGTTATATTATGGACAGAGACTAGAAGTCACGATACACTATGAGATCAGATACTAAGATTTCATTGAATAAACGGTGGTCACAATTATTGTAGACGAACAATGGACATACCTCGGTGCAAGACACCCTGTGATTCACGTGCCCGGTGTTGATGACTCGGGCGCGGTGTTAATCTCTCAGACTCGACGGTACCTTCTACGGTGCTCGGTGTTGATTCTGGGTTCGTTGGTTTTATTTATGACTTTTTGTAAAAATGTCTAGAAATTTCATTAAATCTAAATGTCTTCTCGACGTCTCTACTACGTCTCACCGTCTATGGAAAGGTAGTAGAAGGGGATTATAATCGTAGAATATTTGGTACCAGGAGAATAGTTTTGATGCTTTAATTGACATGTCACGATAGTGGATTGGATGTCTGCAGTAAGGATAAATTGGTCGTACAGGTGATTACTAGAAAAAACAAGGTCTTATCTCGTGACGTAAAGTGGTACAGAGTAGAGAAGGTTTAACACCGACAAGAGACCAACGCCGCTCGTTCCCGCACCCGGAGAGTGACGCCACCGGAGAGGACAACCCCTCGCACCCGAGTTCCCATGCACCCGAAGACATCGACACCGAGTACCTGAATCAACGAGACGCCGTGCACCCTAGAAGGGCTCAGTCCCTAGTTCGACCACAGAGGACGTAACTGTCCCCCTAAGGGGAGCCAGGGTATAAAAAATTAAAACAACTAGTCTCAAAAGGTCCAAACGGATAACCCTCGAGAGTCCAACCAAGGGACTCTCGACCTGAACGGATGCTAAAACAAAAACGGAAAAAAAAAATTCGCGAAGAAATGAAAGACAACAATGTTCTACAAGGTCCGAGTAGAACATAACGACCACCCGTACATGACACCACGTCGGTGAAACCTTCTAACAAACCGATAAGGAGTCTTGTGATTTATATCTCAATGGTACACTGGGTCTTTAAGGTGAGGATCCATATAGGGGTTCTCTTTACTTTGTCGGTGTGTTTTTGAACATGTGTTTACAAGGCTCGTCGTGACAAATATTATGGATTTTTCACCTTTGTCGAACTTACAAGCAGTCGACTACTCGCCCTTTTGTTTTACATCTGATAGGGATGGTGCCTTATAGTAAGCCGTTATTTTTATTTTTTGACTGTGCACGGCGTTGTACCTACTTGGAGTTTTTGCCCACTTATTCACTTTCCTCGGAGTGTGACACGTGCAGGGAAACACCGAGTCGCCAGCGGACTTCGTACCGAAAAGAAGACGACACAGCAGTCGCACTCCCAAATACAAGTAGATTAGTCACCCCGACTGAACAATTGAAAATTCAATTACAACCCCTGAACGGACCGTCAGGTCGACAATTCTGAAACGGAAGGCTACGTCCCCCACGTCCAAGCTAGGGACCAGCTCACCGATTCTATGGTCCACAAAATTTGGTTTTGTATTTCGGTATAACATTGTTTAAGTTATTTCTGAATTTTTTACCACGGGTAGTTTTTGTTTTCCCTTTGTCTTTGGTTTTGCCTTTGCTTTTTGTTTTGTTTCTTCGTTTGGGGATTGAACTACTATGTGTCCACTCTGGAACCAGGGACGAACGGACAGTCAGAAGGAAAGACGACGAGGGTCCCTCGGACTGAAACCGTCTGGGGGAGGTCGATATGAGGTGAATAGAAATGAAGTATGAACGATCGTAAAACTCAAGTACCGTCCCATCTTCGTATAAGGGTCTATAAACGTTTCCGTGACCTTGGACCCCGACCTCCCACACCCGAGACGATCACAAGGACAGAGAAAAGATCTTTAGGACGACCTGAATCGTGCCTAAGGACGGGAGAGGGTCCTCCTTTCTCGAAAAAATAAAAAGAACAAGGGAAGGGGTCGACGTCACCCAAACGTAGTGAAGGAAGTCCAATACGAAAAAATGGAAAGAGGACGTCGACTTACGGAAACAGAAGGTCGTCTCTCTCCCCACTACCTAGACCCGTCGTAGAGGCACCACAAAGTGACCATGGACAGTAAAGGAGGGGGTTGACACCACCCCAAAGGTGGTCACCGGAGTCCGGTATCTAAACCAACGACAGGTGACTGTTCCGTCCGAATAGGGGGGGTCCACTATCCCGCGACACATCTCACAGTCGGGAGTAACGACAAAGAAGAGACGTCGGTCGGGGTGCCCCCTTCGAAAGAGTTCCGACAAAGACCCGTAGAAATGGTCGGGAACCACCGGAAGGACCACGACCCCCTCGGAGATGTTCACACACTTCGAAAACTAAAGCCGTCAAGAGTCCAAAGGTGAAAATGTCCTCGGGTACCAGTCGGAAATCGTTAAGTAATTTGTAAAATTGAAATTAGAAGAACGGTTTAAGACAGTACATTCGTTTGGGAACTCAGACCAAAGAGGGACACCAACTGAGAGGTCAAAAGTCCGATCAACAACAAACGAGTACTGGGTTCAAGCGGTCACCCAAGTTCTTTTCAGTAACTAAAAGGCAAAGAGGTCGAAAAACGACAACATTCCCACCTCTTTGTACGGAGTTTGAACAATCGTAAACGAGTATTACCGGATATAATATTTATATAATGACCAAAATATGGAGTATAAAACATAAATACGGAAAGACCCAACAATAAGGGAAAACCAGTAGTGGTTCCCAATAAAGGGAATGACGAAATAATCGGAAAAAATTTTTTAGTCAAAAATCGACACGACCATAAACGATGGCAGGAAGTAAGTAAACGATAGTAGTGTAGTAAACTCTTACACTTTTCTAAGTCAGGACTATGGACCTGCTCGTCGACGAACACAGAGATGACACCACTAAGTCGGATCCAGAGTCAAACGACCCGAGTCTCCATCGTGAAATTAGGTAAAACTAGGATTTTTTGTGTACTAATAATCGGTGACAGGTCAAGGGGAGCAGTCTGATGGGACTAATGGTACGACCAGGACGACGGATCCTATACCAACAAGTCAAAGATTCAGTACGATCCCACACCATCTTCTCTTCCTGAAAGAGTCAACACAGGCTGAGAAATGTTGGGGTACCTGATATGTCAGGTACCTTAAAAGGTCCGGTCTTGTGACCTCACCCGTCAGAAAGGGAAGAGGTCCCCTAGAAGGGTTGGGTCCCTATCTTGGCTCCAGAGGGCGTAACGTCCGCCTAAGAAATGGTCGACTCGGTGTTCCCTTCGGGCTCCCATGTTCGGTGTTCCCATACCATGGGTGAAAAAAGGACCTTTACTTTAAGACGAGTACGGGGCGATGGGTTCCTTGCACGACAGGTAAGGGTGACTTTAGTCGTCGTAGAGGATGGTCGTACAGCAACAGTAACAATAAGTCTGCGAGTTAGTACAAACTGAGAAACGCTGGGGTACTTGTCGTCGTGTGGTCCGGCGGGACAGGAAGTGGTAGAGGACCTCAAACGAGTTTGAGTACAGTTAACTCAACCACTACGGTAGGTTGGTAGAGTAGGAGACAGTAGGGGAAGAGGAGGACGGGAGGTAGAAAGGGTCGTAGTCCCAGAAAAGGTCACTCAACTGAGAAACGTAGTCCACCGGTTTCATAACCTCGAAGTCGAAGTCGTAGTCAGGAAAGTCACTTATAAGTCCCGACTGAAGGAAATCCTAACTGACCAAACTAGAGGAATGTCAGATTTCGGAAACTGACACACCTAGTGTTGTTTGACACTTTTTAAGAATCTCTACCCTTATGGTCTGGTGGAGTGGACGGAGGACTCTTTGGATATACGTCCAGTTCTTCGTTATCTTGACCTGTACCTTGTTATCTGACTAAGGTTTAACCCCTTTCTCATGCAGTCCCGACATATAGCAGTGGGACGAATAAAATGAATGTACGTCTCATGTAGTACGTTTTAGGGTCCGACCTACTCAGTGTCCGACTTTAGTTCTAACGGTCGTCTTTATAGTTGTTGGATGGTCGTATGGTCCGACTACTTGTCAGTTTTATTGTACGAGGATAAGGGGGTTGTTGTGTGGTTTAAATTAGTTTTAGGTCTTGTGGTAGTTTCTATTTTACGTGATATAAAATGCTTGGTACATCCCCTCTTTTTTGTGACGGTCTCACACGGAATTTTATTAAATATTAAGTAGGAGTCGAGTCTCTGTACTTTGCTACAGGAAAAATCTCGTGTGCTTTATGTCATGAAGAGTTTTGGAACTCCTTCCCTCACAGTAAACTCGTGAGACTTGACACTTGAGGGACTACAAGTTCGACCAAAATCTTTTCCGTCTCCTTGGTCTCTAGTTTAACGGTTGTAGGCGACCTAGTACCTTTTTCNTCGTTCTCTCAAGGTCTTTTTGTAGATAAAGACGAAATAACTGATACGGTTTCGGAAACTGACACACCTAGTGTTAGTTGACACCTTTTAAGACTTTCTCTACCCTTATGGTCTGGTGGATTGGACGGAGAACTCTTTAGACATACGTCCAGTCCTTCGTTGTTCATCTTGACCTGTGGCTTGTTGTCTAACCAAGGTTTATCCTTTTCCTCATGCAGTTCCGACATATAACAGCGGGACGAACAAATTGAAGATACGTCTCATGTAGTACTCTTTGTGACCTGACCTTCTTTGTGTTCGACCTTAGTTCTAACGACTCTCTTTAGAGTTAGTGGAGTCTATACGTCTACTATGGTGGGAATACCGTCTTTCACTTCTCCTTGATTTTTCGGAGAACTACTTTCCCTTTCACGTCTCACTTTTTCAACCGAATTTCGAGTTGTAAGTCTTTTGCTTCTAGTACCGTAGGCCAGGGTAGTAAAGTACCCTTTAGCTGCCCCTTTGTCACCTTTGTCACAGTCTGAATTAAAAAAACCCGAGGTTTTAATGACGTCTACCACTGACGTCGGTACTTTAATTTTCTGCGGATGAGGAACCTTCTTTTCAATACTGGTTGGATCTATCATATAAGTTTTCGTCTCTGTAATGAAACGGCTGATTCCAGGCAGATCAGTTCCGATACCAAAAAGGACACCAGTACATACCTACACTCTCAACCTGACACTTCTTCCGACTCACGGCTTCTTAATTACGAAAACTTGACACCACAACCTCTTCTGAGAACTCTCAGGGAACCTGACGTTCCTCTAGGTTGGTCAGGTAAGACTTCCTCTAGTCGGGACCCACAAGAAACCTTCCTTACTACGATTTCGACTTTGAGATCATGAAACCGGTGGAGTACGCTTCTCAACTGAGTAACCTTTTCTGAGACTACGACCCTCCCTGACCCCCGTCCTCCTCTTCCCCTGCTGGCTCCTACTCTACCGACCTACCGTAGAGCCTGAGCTACCTGTACTCAGACTCACTTGAGGCCCTCTGCCACTACCTGTCCCTCCGGACCGCACGACGCTAAGTACTCCAGCGTTTCTCAGCCTGTGCTGACTCGCTGACTTGACTTGACTACCTTGTTTCTCACACTCGCTCGTCTGGTATGTACTATTTGGTGACCTTGTGAAGGATAAGTAATATTGTCTCTTAAAGACCGTTGAAATTATACATCTGATGGTAACTCAAGACCAAGTCAGTTGGTCGATTCTTCTGTCATGACGAAGGTCGACCAACTCAGTCGTACTACCGGGGTCTAGGGACCATACGTGTGGGTCTAACTCTTTAAGTTGGACTATTTTTAACACTAGCAGGAAGAGACTAGATCGTAGGAATATCAGATAGTAGGTCCGAATAAACAATCTGAAAAACGTCTAAAAAAAATTTCATCTTCGGAAGAAGACCCAATCTGACAGAAAGAGTCCGTAGACTGACAATCGTGTCCAAACTCTTTGTACTTCTCACCATCTCTACTACCTTCCTATACCGAAAGAAACAGTGACTCGAGTTCATTCCAATAACTCAAAAGTTCGTCCTATCTTTGACGCAGTAGTCTGTCCTCTTTTCACCAACTCAGAAGGTTCGTGCAAGGTAGCGTCTAACTCGGAAAAATTTTTTTAAAAAAATCAGTAAATGAACCGACACAACCCAGAGTCAACACCGTGTGTCCTAGAAAGAAGGAACGTCCTAGAAACAACCCAGCACATCCTAGGAGGTGGTGTCGGGTGACTGAGAGACGAACACCACTCACCCGAATCGACGACACGCCGAACACCATAGAATCAAAGGGCTGGTCACTGACTTGGGCGCAGAAGACGGTCAATAGGGTCGACCCTTCCCATCATACACAGAATGATAGTAGATCATCGATCTCTGGATTGTTGTAGGGTGTGACGTATCCTGTGAGAGGTATTGTTTTCATGGGTCGGGTTTCCCGAAGGGTCCACCGTGATCACCATTTCTTGGGTGGACGGTCACGTCCTTTACATTCTCTGTGTCCAAGCTACGGCCCCAACCCTTCTAGGGGACCTCCTCCCGTACCGTTGGGTAAGGTCATAAGAACGGACCTCTTAGGGTATCTGTCTCCTCGGACCACCCGAAGTCAGGTATCTCAACGTTTCTCAGTCTGTGTTGACTTCACTGAATCGTACGTATGTAAGTCGAGGTTTACAGTTGTCAAACCCCAAACTTTTGGAGATGAAAGTCGATCAGTAGAAACATTCTTCATTGGTGGGGTGGGGCGTAGGAATTAAATAATTTATACGACTACGAGGACAGGTCGTTAGAGTAAAAAACGGTCTTTCCATGAGACTACACTAGTCAATATTCTTCATGGTGACAGTTTAGTATTGTGATGTAACTAAAAATTGTGTATAGGAAAATACATACGGGAAATATAACAAGACACCGTCATCGGTGAGTCAGGACGGTTTCGGTGAAATACCCGTGAAGTAAGACCTACCCCCCACTACAACACTGACGGAGAGACACTCTACGACATCCTATCATTTCAGTGCAGTGAAGCACAGACGTCTTAAGGCGGATGGAAATTGGGGTCATTCCAACTCTTTGATCAAGAGTGTAAAGATAACGGGCTCGGTGAGGAGTACGTTTAAAGACTAAGAGTAATCGTGTTACATACACACAAGTACGTGTGTGTACTTTCGACAACCCAGCAAGAGGTCGAATACTTCCTCGACCCTAACGACTACTGGTGTAAAGCAACAAATCAGCGATTCAGCACAGGTTGAGAAAACGTTGGGACACCTGACATCGGGTGGTCCGAGGAGACAGGTACCCTAAAGGGTCCGTTCTTATGACCTCACCCATCAGTACGGGAGAAGGTCCCCTAGAAGGGGTGGGTGATGGTGACTTGGTAGTCCCTTCGGGACTTCTGGTGCAAATCCCAGTGGGAATTGCAGTAGGCTCTGTCCGAATATCTTGAATACCTGCCGGGGAAGTGAGTGACCGGGTCGACCTCGACTGAGTAAGTATCGTCGAATCACGTATGGATCCGAGATCAGTATTCTCTCCGACCGTAAAAAGTCGTAGATAGCACATTGTTCTCCGTTTAGGACGAAGGTAGCCAGAAGGACACACCCCTTAAGGGGTTCGTATCGTGATCTAATGTCTAAGACTAACCGACACTTCTTACCGGTCTCAGGTGAAGAGACTCAGGGTCGAGAGAGAGGGAAGACGAGTTTTGTCTTTTGGTCCTCAGTAGGACTGAAGAGGAGAAGGGGAGGGAATCATGTAGTCGTTCATCAACTAAGAAAGAGGTTTTATGTCAGAACTTAGGTAGGAACAAAACCGAGAACACAGTTCCTGAACGACGTCGATAATGGGTGAAGTAGACTTAAAGACATTGTCGGAGAAGAGAAGGGTAGAGGTACAGGCACAAGAGGTCTCGTCGTTCCCCTACACAGAAACATTTAGTGGGAGAGTTTGAACAAACGAAAAATATTCGGAAGTCACTGAAAAAACTCGTGAATTTTAGGGTTTAGGATAAAACCAGATTCCTCCCACTAGAATACAGAGGAAAATGTATCCTATGTCAAAAATTCTCTCGAAGGCAAAATAAGAGTTTTGGGATGACAAACCTGTCGTACAATCACGGGTAAGTGACACTCCGGGATTCAAAAGACCCGGGACGGGTAGGGGGGAGTGAGTCTTTTGACGTGAGTCTAAACACAAGAGACTCGAGAATAGGGAGGAAATCCCTGAACGTCCAAGAAAGGAAGAGGGACCATGTGAAAAGGAGTGGAAGTATCGAGAGCCGAATAACAGGAACTCTGGAATCGAAGTACTCCGCGAAAAGGAATTGAGAGACAGATTGTCGTAGTGAAGGAACAAGAAACGTAGTAAAGGAACAAGTAAAGGAGGTACCTCAGTGGTCTTATACTACAAATTAACAGACAACTACAAGTCAGTGAGTCAGCACAGACTGAGAAACGTTGGGGTACTTGTCGTCGTGCGGTCCGAAGGAACAGGTAGTGGTTGAGGACCTCGAACGAGTTTGAGTACAGGTAACTCAGTCACTACGGTCGGTTGGTAAAGTAGCAGACAACAGGGGAAGAGGAGGACGGAAGTCAGAAAGGGTCGTAGTCCCAGAAAAGTTTACTCAGTCGACAAGCGTAGTCCGTCGGTTTCATAACCTCAAAGTCGAAGTTGTTGTCAGGAAGGTCACTTATACGTCCTGTCTAAAGGAAATCCTACCTGATTGACCAACCTAGAGGAACGTCAGGTTCCCTGAGAGTTCACAGAAGAGGTTGTGGTGTCAAGTTTTCGTAGTTAAGAAACCGCAAGTCGAAAGAAATAGCAGGTTGAGAGTGTAGGTATGTACTGATGACCTTTTTGGTATCGGAACTGATCTACCTGGAAACAACCGTTTCATTACAGAGACGAAAACTTATACCACAGATCCAACCAGTATTGAAAGGAAGGTTCCTCATTCGTAGAAAATTAAAGTACCGACGTCAGCGGTAGACGTCACTAAAACCTCGGGGAGTTTTATTTCAGATGGTGACCAAGGGGTAGATAAAGGGTACTTCACTACCCTGACCTACGATACTAGAAGCAAAAAACTTACAACTCAAAATTCGGTTGAAAAAGTGACAGGAGAAAGTGAAAGTAGTTCTCCGAGAAATCACGAAACGAAAGACGGTATTCCCACCATAGTAGACGTATAGACTCCAATAACTATAAAGAGGACCGTTAGAACTAAGGTCGAACACGAAGTAGGTCAGACCATAAAACGTACTACATGAGACGTACATTCAATTTATTCGTTCTACCGTCATATGTTATGGAAACTACATGAGAAAAACGTTAGACCTTGGTAGACAACAAGGTACAGAATAAGATTGCTAACGAAGAACTGGACTTATGTCTATAGAGTCCTCCGTCCAGTCCACCAGACCATAAGGGTAGAGAAAGTCTTAAAAGGTGTCAAACAACACTAAGTGTGTCAGTTTCCGAAATCGTATCAGTTACTTCGTCTTTATCTACAAAAAGACCTTAAGAGAACAAAAAAGATACTAGGTCACCTACAACCATTAAACTAGAGACCAAGGAGAGACGAAAAAGAGTTAGGTCGAACTTGTAGACCTTCAAGTGCCAAGTGTATGACAACTTCGGACCGAACCTCTTAAAACTCGTAATGTAATGATCACACACTCTACGCACGTTAACACACTATCAAACTTGTAAGAAACCGTAACGGAAAGAAACCCTAACCGTACTTTTGAATGAAAAAGGTCAGGACACCGGTGACGACTCAAAAGGTTTAAACGACCGTATAACTCACGTCGTGAAACTGTCGTAGTAGAAGACGACGACGATTCAGTGAAGTCAGCACAGGCTGAGACACGTTGGGGTATCTGCAGTCGGGTGGTCCGAGGGGGTAGGGACCCTAAGAGGTCCGTTCCTATGACCTCACCCGACGGTATAGGGAGAGGTTACGTACATTCACTTTTCACTTTCACTTCAACGAATCAACACAGGCTGAGAATCGTTGGGGTACCTGACGTCGGATGGTCCGAGGCGACAGGTACCCTAAAAGGTCCGTTCTCATGACCTCACCCCACGGTAACGTAGTAGAAGATCCTAAACTTTATCGAGTTGACCTTAAGATAGTGGAAGTGATCGACAAAAAACATCACTATGAAGGATTCCGGGTGAACTGAAACGTGAGATCCTACAGACCGAGATCCACTCACTAGTGTGGTAGCATCAATAGACCCAGTAATTCTAGAAAAAACATATCGAGAAGATACATAAGAACGGTGAAAAGGACTTATAGAAGACGAAGACAATCCAGGTATGGTAAAGACAGGAAATAACACGGGTAGAAACGTACTTTACAAGGGAACCATAGAAACTAAAAGAACTTCTCTAGAGATCAGAAAGGGTAAGATAGCAAAAGAAGATAAAGACACGCAACTAGTGAATCCTTCCGAAAGAATAGAGAGGAACGAGAAGAAACCTTGAGACGTAAGTCTACCTATATGGAAAGGAAAAGAGGAAACGGAAATCGAAGAGAAGAAAAGAGTCGATAAACATTCCGGAGGAGTGGTCCACAAAAAAACCTCTTCCTTTACCGTTGGGTGAGGTCATGAAAACGGATCTTTTAGGGTACCTCCTCGTACCATCCGATGTCAAGTACCTCAGCGTCTCAGCCTGTGCTGACTCGTTGAAGTGAAAGAGTCTGTTGGTAAAACGGAAAGACGTAAAGAAAAAGAACCTCTACCAAAACTAGTGACGGAGGATATGTCACAATGCTTGGAGGCAGGTATCAAGAAGTCCGTGAGACAGATAGTTTAGATTAGACAACTTAGATAAGCAGTGAAGATGACATATTAGTATTCCCTAAACTAAATCCAATATGGACTTATCAGATCACCAAAAGGGATGAAAGAAGTTAAATTCAGACTTAAACCGTTATTCCTCAAGTACTAGACTCGGTGTCGGTCGAGGACCGGAACAAAAACGACTGACATATCTCGAAGAGGTAGAAACCGACGGTTCTTATATTAGTTAGACTAAAAACATAACTGGTAGACCACTACAGGTACACATCTCAGAAGAGAACACAACAACCTTCTCCCACAAACGATACTGGTCATGTAAGAGAACCGTTTTGAGACAATCGGAAACGGGACGAAGTAAAACATGAACTTCCGGTTCGAACGAACAATGAGGTCCCTAAAGAACTAAAGGAGGAAAACGTAAGGTCAGGGAATACTACTTTTCCTGTAGAAAAAAAAAAAAAAAAACCACAATCCAGATCTTCCAGAACATCCAGAAGTATCTTGACAGGTTGAAGTCGAAGAAACCGTAATCACCAACCCCGTATCTAAACCTAATGACATTATAATTTACCAAAGGGAACCTTTGTTTGTCATGAACTGAAGGTAGAGGTCAGTGTAGATGTTGACCCGTAACAAAAACGAAACCGAGGCAGAGAAGTAAGAAAGACCTCAAGAAAGAGGTGAGAAGAAGTCATCGTATGACCCATGGATGGTTGGACCTCTCAAGTAGAAAGTCACAGAATAGAAAAACGGAAAAGTATGATACGTACCCCAAGAGTTCCGTTCTTATAACTCCACCAAACGGTAAGGGAAGAGGTCACCTGGTACAAAACAGTCTTGAGAGGTGGTACTGGGTAGACAGAACCCACCGGGATGTGCCGTACCGAGTATCAAAGTGACTCAATTCTGTTCCGACACCAGGTACACTAGTCGAACCAATCAAAAGACATTAACACCAAAGGTAAGACAGACGGGAGACTACCTATTCCTATTCTCCGAACACCTTCGAAGGACTATCCTCCGTGACTGACACCCTCTTAGACCCAGAACGAGACTACCCATCCCGGTACGAGTCATTTAGAAATTAGGTTAAAAGACACCTACCCGTCTTGACACAAGGGAGGGAAAAACCGGACTGCGGTTTGATACCATCCCTATTACCACCATTACCGCCGGAGGAAGTCTTCCTGAATTCGGTCCTAACAACATAAGTCACGGGGGCTGGAGTACCGTCCGTTGACAGTTGGGTGCGGAGACGGTCTCTGAGGACCTGTAAGTGTCGGTTCGGATCGAGTCAGAGGACACCCTAGTGACGAGGAAAGAGGCCCCAGGACCACGCATGTTCTAAAACAAACACGGGAGGTTCTCAGACAAATGGGTCAGGACACCTTCAAGACATTAGTTTATGACGACCGGAAGTCTCAGTTTAAGGGACCCTCAAGAGTCAGGGGCACAACCTAGGGGTCCAACCCTTTAGACAACACCCAGGATCTTGAAATCCCGGCGTGTTCATTCGTAGACACAGAATGAAAGGTAACATTAGGGTCCCGGACTTGGACAGTGAATTGACAAGGGAGTGAGTTAGGGACAACAACGACAAGTCAGCGAGTCAGCACAGACTGAGAAACACTGGGGTACCTGACGTCGTGCGGTCCGAAGGGACAGGAAGTGGTAGAGGGCCTGGAACAAGTTTGAGTACAGGTAACTCAGTCACATACGGTCAGTTGGTAGAATAGGAGACAACAGGGGAAGAGGAGGACGGAAGTTAGAAAGGGTCGTAGTCCCAGAAAAGATTACTCGACCGAGAAACGTAGTCCACCGGTTTCATGACCTCAAAATGGAAGTCGTAGTCAGGAAGGTTACTTATAAGTCCTGACTAAGAAAATCCTAACTGACCAAACTAGAGGAACGTCAGGTTCCCTGAGAGTTCTCAGAAGAGGTTGTGGTGTCAAGTTTTCGTAGTTAAGAAACCGCGAGTCGCAAGAAATTCCAGGTTGAGAGTGTAGGTATGTACTGACGACCCTTTTGGTATCGAAACTGATCTGTCTGGAAACAACCGTTTCACTACAGAGACGAAAAATTATACGAGTCAGAGACCGGGGAACTGTTCCGACTCGAGGGTACGATCTATGTCTCTTGGGGGGTCACACAGAGTATCAACAGGAATTCATCGTTAAACACATTAAAGTGAAAAGGTCAAAGAGGAAGATCTATCTAAAGGTCTCCTTGTCTCCAGGGAGTACGGTACAAATCTTGTCCCGTGACCCTATACACACTCAGACAACACAAAAGACATTCGAGGACCCAGACCCTCTTCCTCCGTCCTTACTACTCCCAAGACAGGACCCTACACCTTTGGAACTTGCCACGTACGGACCCCGACCTACCCCTCCCGTCTCTTACGTGACGTCCGAGGGTGTCCGTCACCCTGATCCACGACTCAGGAAGAGACCTCACCTTAAAGAGAACTGAAGGAGACGAAAGAGGAGTCGGAAGGAGAATCTCCGAAGAACTTGGGGTCTCTTTAGACCCGTGTAGTTCCCGAGTCTGGCAAATCTCCACCGTCCCTACACTCGTTCCGGAGACCTAGGACCCCTTCTCGACCTCGTTACCTCTCTCTCTGAAGGTCGACTATGGGATTAACTAAGACACAACAGAAACAGGCATCCTCTACGGCATCTTTGCTGTTGGCCGTTTTACAGTCGGGTTCGTGGGTCCGTTGTAGGTGTCTTCGGTTCACAGTCGGGTTCGTGGGTCCGTTGTAGGTGTCTTCGGTTAGTAGTCTTAAGACTAAATTGGTGTCAGTTTGTTTCATGTCGAGGCTGTAGGTCACACTATGGGTGTCACGACTGGTGGCATAGGTACGGATTTTGTACACAGTGTTCACACCACAGTTGGAGTCGGTTCGTTTTGTGTTGACGGCGTCGGTCCTTGTGGAGAGAACACCGAGGATTTCTAGGATGTCGGCGTAGTTGGTGGCAGAGTTGTTTAGGACTTTCGTACTCGTCGGTCTTACGTTACTTGCTAAGCGGGTGTAGGTCTTAGGGTCCATGGGTGTCACACTGGTGTCGGCCGCCCTGGTGATGCTTTCCGTCAGTCTACCAGAGGTGACGAGGTCTGAGCTTGTAGTGGGACTCGTCGAGAGGATGAGACAGAAGGAGCTGGTCGGAGCTTCCGCGAGTCGTCGGATCGCCGCCGGGACACTGAGGCCGGGGACCCGGAGGTGTCGGGTGTCCGTCGAGGGGACGTCCTAGTCTGTTTTACTGACATTGACGCTCAAATCCGTCCTTCTGTTCAGGGTGGAAGTGTCGGGTCCACTGGTGTGGCTCATTCACGACGGAACGGAAAAACTTCGTCCTTCCTCGAACGTCTACAGACACGAGACATGGCCACAAGTCGATCTTCCACCTCTAAGTACGACTCCCAATTTCTCGCATTTACACGTGGCGGAAGCGAGTCGGACAAAGGGTAGGTCGCCACTCGTCGCCGGTCGTCTCGACACACGACACTACTCTCGAGCTCCAAAACTTGACGGGTCACCTCGCAAAAGGAAAAAAATTCACGATCAGAATCAGGTCATTTAAGTAAAGTTCGGAGTGACTACCTAGTACTCGGAGTACCGGGTAAACTCTAGATAACTTAGTCTCAGAGAACCACACTTAGACTCGTAAACGTAAAGCCCCCTGGGAGGGTGGGGTAGGGTGGGGAGAGGAGGAGGACGACGGTACCAGTACACCCATGTACCACTTCAATGATCTCTTGGTGTGGGGTTCTCGTGTCAATACAGGACGTATTCTCGTTCCCGGGGCTCAACCTATTTGGACCTAAGGTCAGGGACGAGACGGTACGCAATCTCGTCTTAAGTATTCGGGGAGACTCCGAGGTAACGGAACAGATACTTTCCCCACTAATACCATGAAAGGAGTCTCAGTGACACTCCGGACTTCTTCTCTCATCCTGGGACCGTCTTCGTCAATGAGTCGACTGTAGACGAGACCGTGACAGTGACGACAACTATGAAGAGAGCCAAGGGTGTGGAGTAGGACATGATCCACGGCCCTGGACCGAAGGAGGTAGACGGAGGAGAAAGAGTATCGAACGGAGGAAGACGGACACCAGACATTTCGGTTTCACCTCACCCCCTTCTGACTTCTTGGAGTCTTTTGACTCTTGTCCTTTCTGATAGGAAAAAGACAAATTTGGTGAGTGGAAAGGAGTATTCGAAACAAAAGGGTAAATGTCTTTGTGTCCAGTGGTAACTTCCTTGAGTCGTGTGGAGGTCCCTCTGCGGTCGACAGTGGTAGTGGTGACCTCAAGTCGTTGGGTGTCCGAGAAGTGACCCTGGACCCTGGTGTAGAGACCAGTCCTCTAGGTGGTAGAGATCGTGAGTCAACTGCAGTTTACGGGGGGTTTCGAGGTCGTGGGCAAGAGGGTGGAGTCATTAAGGTTGTTTATATCCCGTCCATTCTCTCGGGTCTGAGTCTCTCTTTCCCTGAGGTCCTTCTCATAGAGATGGGAAGAGATGGTCTCGGGGACCACCCCCACACTCCTCGGTCATAGGAAGTGGGTGACAGAGACCGAAACGACCTGAGCCGGAATCTCTTGCCCTATTGGTCCTTGTATGGACCGACAGTCTGGGGTCGACCAGTCGAGGGTCAAACGGCGTTCAATGAACGGACCACAGTGGGTGGATTGACACACACACACACAACCAGCGAAGTCAGCACAGGTCGAGAAACGTCGGGGTACCTGACATCGGGCGGTCCGAAGAGACAGGTACCCTAAGAGGTCCGTTCTTATGACCTCTCCCAAAAGTAAGGGAGGAGGTCCCCTCAGAAGGGTTGGGGCCCAAGCTTGGGACCAGAGGACGTAACGTCCGTCTAAGACTCGGTGGTCCCTTCGTGGATTCCCTCCCTCCCTCCTAAGTTTCTACTCTAGAATAGTTCAAGTCGGACCGGGAATTAGGGTCACCGAAGAAAGTCTAGGTCACGGCAGGAGGACTTTTCGACTTACTCTCGTTTGAGAGGGACTTGTAGAGCCCTCGGTTGTCAACACACTCATGGAACGAGGAGACCCGGGGTAGGACTGGACGTAGAAGGTTTCCGCCAAATCGAGGTCCTAGTGACTTTCACCTTCCCTTACCTCACAAGGAACATCTTTCCTCGACTCTCTACACAAGTAAAGGACGGGAACAAAAACCAGGAAGGTTAGAATGTCTCCCAGTCCTGGTCGAAGAGATTTCCTTCGGGGCGGGTGTCCCGACGATGTCCCGGTCTTTATGGTCCAGAGGACTCGAAAGTGAAGACTCTCAGACTGGGTTCGGGACCAAGAACGAACGAAGATCAAGTCCTACACTGAAACGATTCGGATAGAGAAACCCAAAGTCTCCGGAGTCAACTTCTCTTCTCTGAATCAGACGGATTGAAAGCAACAAGATTCTCAGACACCAAAATATAAAGGACGAGGTACATAATAGACTGTCGAACGGAGATTGGGTCCCCTCGGCAACGGTTGTCGACAAGAAGGTGAGTCCCACCACACACACACATAACAAACTCCCTCGACCACAGTCGTGCACACACTCAGGCAAACGTACTTTCTCTCTCACATCGACACAACAGGTGACGGAAGTCTGACAGTCAGAGGGATCCTAATTCCCGAAATCAGACCCCTATAGACGGCGTCACGAATGAGTCATCGACTCCAGACTCACTCACGACCACTACCTACCGAGTGACGGCGGGAGAGGACCAGTCACCGATAAAACGTTTGTGGGGATCCTTGGTCTTTCACTTTCGTTCGCCGTCCCTTTTGAACCCAAATGTTATGAAATTACGATGGATAAAAGACGTCAACAAAAGAAAGCCCACAGGTAAAACGACCTTAAAAGGTTCACTTGATATCTTTTCGACCTCAAAAGTTTGTCTCGTCCCAAAAGGACCCTAACCCGAACAACCTGTTCCGCTCTTGGTGCGACTGCGAACGGGTCGGAAAGGAGGTCGAGGGAAAAACCGACTTTGAACCGTCCCCACACAAACCACCATTCGGAAGAAAAGGAAGCGGCATTTACCCTTCTCCTTTCGGGACGTAGAAATGGACCATCCTCCCGGCCCCTCAATCATCCGGATTCCTTTAAGGTCCATCTTTTGGGTTCCCTACCAAACACCCTGTTCGGTTTCGTTCTCAGGAAAAGAAGTAGAACCACAGGAATAAGGTTTCAGACTCTTTGTGGTCAAACCCCACGGAGACCTACTGACCCATTTTCGAGGGGTGTGAAACGAAGGAGTGGGAGTCGGGATTTCGGTGTAGTCGGTACGAGAAAGACGAATCTTTATATCTCCTTCGGGGAGTTTCTACAGGACACGCAGAAGGTCTGTGAGGGCTCAGGGGGACACGTCACTACCGGAACGGGAAGAGAACAGTCGGATAAATCCAAAAGCCAGAATCGGCTCCCTACCTACTGGAACTCGACTCTCGGCCCGCGAAGGGGAGGACTCCAGAGACTTGAGTCGTAGTTCCCGACCATGTACGTCCAAGTAACCGTAGAAACGTGACCGTCACGGAGGCGTCCAGGAAGGTCCCCTCTCTTTACTACTGCCCGTCGTCCAGTACTAATTTCTCGAGACTCTCTCTCCCCGTGTGAGTCCCCTTACCGTAATAAGTTGGTTCTACTCTATTTGCCCTGCCCCCCAGCTCCCTCCTCTGCAGGTGGACTCGGTCTCTTCCGTCCCCGACCGGGTCCTCCTCTCGTACAGTAGGCGGTCAGGTCCGCTAGCCAAGTGTCGACCGTTGTCGGAACAGGACTGGAATCGAACGTACCCGCCGGGGCGTTCGGATCCGACGACAGCACTAGGGACTCGTTAATGGACACCAGAAGGGTGTTGTCTTGTGTCAGCGAAGCTTAGTGTTTGACCAGCTCCACAACACGGTTCGTCATTTTGGGAGGAAGTTGTTTTGAGTTCTAGTCACGATATATCTCTACCGAGGACCAAGTGTACGGGTCCTTCACCTGTAGTTTGTGTAATGGTAGTAGTCACTCAACTCCCGGTCCCGCCCCTCCGGAGAGACCCCACCCTTACCCCGTCCCCCACTGTCCTCGGTGTTCCTACCCAGTCAACAGTTGAGAGGCAGTGGACGTGCTCTCTGTGACGAGTCCTCTGCCTGCTTGTCCTTCGGGGGACAGGGACGGTACAGAGAGACTCGATCTGGTGACTTGGCCGTAGAGAGGGAGAGGGGGAGTCGTTTCGAGGTAGGGTGCCTACAAATATTTAACGACTTTCTGTTGACCCTGTTTGATCTTCTGCATTCACCCGTCGGGGTGTACGACCCTATCTGACCCAGTCCTCGGACAGGGAGTCTTCGGGGGCCAAGGGGCCAAGGTGACAAAGAGTAACAACTCCTTGGAGACCAAACGTTCGTAGATCTACCCTCCTATTTTCCCCTGTCGTCCCGCCACCTTATCCGGGGGGTTTGGGGTACACCTTCTCGAACATTCACTTACCCTCAAGACTCTCTCTCTCTGGGTCTTGGACAAAAGACGATACAGTGAGAGAGAAAGGACCGGTCCACCCTCAGTCTCTGTACGTCAAACTACCCGTTCCTGGTGGTCTTCTTTACCTCCTGGCCAAGTCGTACGGAGACTAGTAGTGATAACAGACGTACCGTAGGAAGAACGAGGACCACCGCCGGGAGATACGGACGACGGTGGTCGCGGAGAGGGTATCCTTCCTGGTCCATTCCTGGTTCGTCAGGTCAAGTGACCTACTGAAAGTGGGACAATAAGGGTACAATCTCTTTTCGGCACCCGGGAAAGTCTATCCGTCTCCAGTGGTAGGGAATATCCTTTACCTTTAAACGGACTTCTTAATTTCTCCGCCGTTCCCAAAACCTCAGTTTCTTCTGAACCCAATTCGGGATCGAGACGGAGACTAATTGACCCATTGGAACTCGTTCAGTATTAGAGACTCGAAGTCCAAAGAGTAGACGCATCACCCTTATAGGTGGAACGTCTCAACGAGACACCTAGGTAAGGACATTTACCCGACTCCGTATGGGCAGATTGGTCTTCCAAAAAGTAGATGGAATGATCCTAAGGGAACATTGTCAAGGCGGGTCCAAGTCCCAAGAGTTGGGACCGACGTGTGACACCTCTCGAAATTTTCTTTAGGGTGACGAATCAAAGGAGTTTGGGGTTGACTTTGCCGTAAAGACCCAGTGACATAAGCAAATTTCGAACGGTCCCTGCCAGGAGACGGTGACTCCAACATAGGACCCATTTCTTCCTCTCTTTCGAGGGAAGTCTACCAAAGGTGGACGTCGCCCTCCCGTTTTCAAAAACATGCGCAGTACAAACCGGGATTTCTTCAGGGTCAGTAAGTCGGACTACTTTCAGTAAAAGAATCTCAAGAAGGGACAAGTCTCTTCACCACTCCTCCCTGGAACTCTCCTTCCAAACTACCCCTTCCTCACCTCCTCTCCTCTACCCTCTTGTTTCAGGTAGAGATGACTGCAGTGTATAAACGACGGTCCCCGGCTCGACCCTTAAGATCCCTACGACCCGTCCAAGAGTAGAGTCTGAAAGGGACTCCGTCCGGCCGTCAGTCTTAACCGGAGGTCCTGGTGGACAACAAGTGTAATCGATTTAACCCCGAGGACTTAATATCCCCATCTTCACGGTTATAATTCCGATCTCGTTCCGACTGTTGAGAGTTTTTGATGGGAAAAAAGAACCCAGTGGAGAGCGTGAGATCGTTGCTGATTGTCTCCTCGATGTCTGCCACCTCTTACCAATGGTACTGTTGGGCTGTGACCTCCACTACCTCTGGAGGAGTCTCTACGTCCTCTTCTTCCACCGCTTGGAGTTGCCCCTCGACCCCCTGTCGACCTAGCACGGAGACCTGTTAGACTGGTTTCTGCTGGAGCTTCTCCTTCTGTGTGTGGAGATTGGCCCCGACGACCGGCAGAGGCTGCCACGTCTCGAGGTCGGGTCGGTGGAGTTCACGGTAAACATTCCCCTCCTCCTTCTAGGAAGGGGAATCTCCCTTCTGACCCCTTCCTCTCGTCTGAGCCTCCCAGGGGAGGAGGGTCAGGGGTGTCCGGAATTAAAAAGGGAAAAGTTAGACTTGTTTAGTGTAAGACACATCTTAGGAGAACATCTTATCGGGTGATCACGGACTCGCGTCACGACGACCCTCTTGTCCTTTCTCGGTATCTTCCTTGAAAAGCTCTGGTAGATGATCGGAGGTAAGTGTCTGCTCTACTGGCTCCGGATTTCTCCCATTTCAGTTCCAGTGTGTCGCTGACCCACTGTGCAGCCTTACTTTTGTCTCTAGGAAGTAAGTCCGGTCACGGGTAAGGGTGGTGTGGTGCGACGACCGTAGTGGGCACGGGAGGGAGGTCTCGATCGGGCCCGTCCCCGCCTTCGACGGGTAGTCGCCCACCCGACCCCCGTCTCGCCCCGACCTAGGACGGAGACGTCCCAGACCGAGGAACTTTCCTGTCCAGGGCAAGGACAGAGTAGACGGCCGGAGCAGACGGACGGACACAAGGATAGGAAACGAGAGGGAGGGAAGTAAGTCAAAAAAGTAGGGGTGAGACAAGGTCCCGGAGACCCTGATTGTCTCCAGTAAGTACTGGAAGTCAGAGCCAAGACCTCAGATCAAAGGACCGCAGAAGAATACTCTAGCCGTGACTCTCTCGTGTGATCAGAGGGGGACACTTGTACAGACGGGTGGTCGGTCGATATCTGCTTCTCTCTTTCCCTTCGGGGAGAAAGGTCCTACCCAGGGGTGGATGGGGGTCCCGAGGGGTCACGACGGACCGGAGGGGCAGGGTGCCCCTGATTTTAGGCGTCGTCGATGACTACCGTTCTACGAAGGACAAAGTAACAGCAACGAGTCGGCTACGTTATCTCTCCTCTAGGGTCGAGTCAGAAGGGGAGACTCCAAGTCGCACTTACTCGTCGAAACCCTGTCTCGAAGGAGTCCGGGTCAGTCGTCTCTCCACAGACTAGTCTGTTAGCTGACCTCGTCGTCCTTCCTGTCCGAAATGAAAAGGTAGAGTGTCCTGTGAGTCCCCGAAACGTTCAACAACTCAAAAGAGAAAATTAGGTCGGGAGATGACGGTTTCCGGTTTCGAGTTTAGTAACTCTACAAACTTCTAAGGTCAGAAGACACGTGTCCCGTTCTTCTCGGACCTCCCCTCCACGGGAAGTGCGACGCATTCCTCATCGGTCGGGTTCATCTTAGGGTCGCTGGAAAGTGACAGTCCGTACCTCGATCCGGTACGACACACGGGAGGAGCCATAAGGATCACCCGACCGACGGGCCGCGAGGACGTCCAAGACCACCGTAGAGTCCCTTCGTGTCACGGCTGACAACGGGTCACCTCCCCAAACCTCCCTCGAATCGTCCACAGTCGATGTGTCTGTCGTGGACTCCTGACTCGTGTCGCTCGAAAGTGGACTAAAAGACTCCTCTCCCTTAAGACGCACCTTAAAACTTGAGACGGGTGTCAGAGAGACAACGATCCGTATTACGAGGATCTAGATGATCCTTCTACGAAGCCTCTTACTTTTGCCAGTGAACCGGATCCGACGTTATCCAGACTATCTTATCCGAGAGACGAAACCCTACAATAAAAAAAATTTCCTCTCCTAGAAGCCCCCTGTTAGACACAGAAAGGAACCGGATTAAGGGAGAAGTATCAGAAATCGGTAAACTATGGTTCCCCTTCTCCTTCCGGTCACCAAGTTCATCCCGGGGGTCACTCAAAGGGTGTTCGATCTTTCTACGATTCCATTGTTTCTAGGACTTCATAAACGGGACTAAGAAGGGACAAACCTCCGACCGTCCTACCTCTTATGGGTCAAACCCCCTTTTATCTCCTTTTACGACAGAGTGACCCTTTTCTGGACAAACGAAGAAAGGATGGGTCGTAAACCGAGAAAGATGGGTCACCCAAAGATAGTACCGGTGACACCCTCTCCGGTCGGACCTAATGAGGAAACGACTAAGACCCAGAGTAAGGTGGTCGGTCCAAATCTGTCTCTCTCGTTTATGTAAGACCTTCGGTTAGTTTCCGGTATTGGGTGTCCGGAGAACCCCTCGCTCTTCCACTGACCGTTCCTGGTCTCTCATTTTTACTCCGAACCAGTTCTCCTTACTGACACCGAGACAGGTCTCTGTCGGAACTGTTCGAGACCCGACCAAGTCTCCGAGGAAACCCACGTAGACTTGACATAAGAAGATCGGAAGACCCGTTGAACGGGACCGAACGAGAACGGTGATCTGTGGATACAGTTTCTGGTGTAACGACACGTAGACACACCAGTAGTAGAAGGGTGTAGAAACGACCAGAGACTACGATAGACCAATTAAGTCTAAGACCCCGACTCTTTTCTTTTCTTTCGACTCTTGAGTCGTAACTGAACTTTGTTAGACACGGTCTCTCTAATATTTGAGAAAATAAAGCCACCGTGTGACCAAAGGGATTTGAAGTATTTTCCGGTCTTTGGGTACTTAGACTACTGACCTGCTTTCGGTCCCCCTTCGTGTCAGTACAGTCACCCCTCTCTGTGTCGTTACGAATACTTCCCCCAGTGTCTTATAAGAAAACGCAGTATCCTGTTCTATGTACAAATTAGCAGATCTACGAACTATTCCTTTCGATCGTCTTTCAAATAAATTTAGTGAAAAACTCGAAAAATAGAAAAACTGTTATATGACCTCTTTGAAACTTTTTGGTCAAGGTCGAGTATGTATATATACATAAAAAACTTTTACATTTATGTCGTCGGTGTACAATTAGGTGGGACGTGACGAAACTCACTTATATGAAGCTTTTTTTGGAAACAATTCTCTCCGAAAAAAGGGAGAGTTGTCCTTACATTTACAGATAAAATGATCTTTATTGTTCGAAAACAAAAAGAAATTACTTTTTACTTTATGCTCTGTCCGACTACTACTTCATAAACAGAAGATCTGACCCGTAAAAATAAAAATTTATACCAGGAGTAGGGGAGGGGCATTTCAGGGTCGTACAATGTTATTCCCAACATCAGTTATACGTGACCAACCCTTCTCTGAGAGATCAGTATCTCCCCAGAATCTTGGGTTAGGTTAGAAATAAAAAAGTTCTCTTCTTCTCAGAGTTCGGGTCTTTCTATTTCACCGGACCGCTTTGAGTGCATAAATCACTGTCTTTTGTCCGAATTTTGGACCTGACCTTCTGCCAGGTCACGAGACACGGAGTCCTTCTTTGGTTGTTTAATTCCCCTCACTATGGTTCCTGTCTAGACGTCGTTCCCGTCCCTCTCGTACTTCTGTTTTTGTCCTTGGAATGACCAGACACCGAATAAATCCAGATTCTGAATGTACTCGTTAAAACAAGAGGGTTCTTATCAAAACTTATCAAAGATGTATGTCCTGATTCCTAGTTTCCCTTGTTCTACCCTTCCGTCTCGCCCGCTCTCATTTCGTTACCGAAAGTAGTGACAGGTCGACTAATTGAGTCCAGACCACTTTTGGGATGGGACTCAGTTTCCTCCCCTAATGATAAACGAGGTGCAGAAAAACTTTTTTAATCACTTACAATTTTTCTCAAACGAGTCCTCTGATCCCCTCGACACAGAATCACCTGTCCCCAGATTTCATGTGACCTTAAATGACTCTTTGAACAAACATTTCTAATAATGAATAACGGTAAAAGAATGTTTTCATATAAAACCTTTCAACATATGACAGTTAATTTGACGAAAACAGATTCGACCGAGTTCGGGACCATAAAGTGAGACTGACCGAAGGTAAGAAGTGGACGTGTGTGCTGAGTAGTGACTCCTGTGTCGCCCCGTTGGAGACGAACCAACACGGACGAATTGATGTGTCCGGGTCTCGTTTTCCTGTCCTCACTCTCTTTCCTGTTTCCCCTAAGACCTCCACTGCGGTTCAAGAGGTCTATAAGAGTCCGACGAAATCACTCCTCTTGACTTTCACGGGGTAAAAGGGAGTGTTGTGTAAATAGTTACAAAATGGGAGAAGGAAGAGAAACAAACGGAGTCTTTTTTAACACTGAGTGGGTGGTGGTTTCTAGGGTTCCCCCGACGACTTGGGACTAGTCCATGCTTTCAAAATTCCTGTGTCGTTTGTAATTATTTTTATGTTTTTTTTTAAATTTCCTAAGACAAGACGGTTATTTTCCTAGTCAAATGAACAGTCTTCGGACACGGACAGGGAATGGGTCTCTATACGCTTGTACGGGTCATTACAGTCTGAGTCTGGGGTGCCTCGGGAGGTACGAGGAGACAGGGACCCTAAGAGGTCCGTTCCTGTGACCTCACCCAACAGTAAACACGGAGGTCCCATAGAAGGACTGGGTCCCTAACTTGGGTGGAGGAGGAGGTAAAGGACACAATCGTCCACCTAAGAAATGGGTCTCTACATCACTACTAGTTCCTCCGAGTCCTTTCCTTGACGAGTTTCCACTAAGACTAAGAGAAGTAGAGGACCCCACCATTAATAGATGACTGTACGAAGAAGTGACGTTCTTCTTTTGAAATGGTAAGAATTAGACGACGTCCCTTTGTCCACAAGACCAGGTACGAGTATGAACCGATATGCCGTCACAGAAGACAAACGGACCGTAGAATGTCAAATGTGTAGAATAAATCCTCAACAGTGGTAAGATGGTTATCGCTTTGACCCCTGTCTTTAACTCCTAAGAGAGTTCTAGTGTGTCGATCAATTAACATGAGCCGGAGCTTAGACATAGAAAAGGGAGGGTTCAGGATGTAAAAGAGTTGTGGTATAACTACGAACACAAGGTTGTTGTTGTTTCATACAAAGGTCTTACGTTAATATTATCCTAAAAGGAAAATGTACCCTCAAGACTTTCCGTCAATTGTAGGAATTCCCACGGTCTCAACCCGGTTCCCATAAAACTCCAATTGAAGTTCTCACACGGTTCTAATGTTTTTCCTCATCTCATGGTTCTTGAGTCCTTCCGGAGACCAGTACGAGCTCCATGTGACAAGATTCTCTTACTGAGTAGTAAATAGTACCAGTGTTTCTGGATACTGAGGTAGGAGAAGGACTTCTCCAGTAAGTGGGACGAGGGACGGGACGGTTGGTTCTCCGTGAGAGTCAACAGTAAAAACAATACGGAGAATCAGTGACTATTCAGGGGTAAAATGTTCGAGGGAGGGTTTGGTGCATAAATAAAACTTAGGATTCCCAGTTTTTTAATTTCTTATCCTGATCGATGGGATTAATTGTATCCACTATGACTCTATCGATCCTAAAACGTTACCGGAACCGTAGAATATCTAATTTTCAGTGACCGTCGGATCGTTTGTCCCAGAAGATGGTCGTAAATGAATTTTCCCTTCCACTCCGTTTCCTCAACTCTGACACGGGTCACGATGTGTCTTCAGTGACCACCTCGATCTATACTCGCATCCTAAGGACTGAGGACGGGACCTGGTGGGTAGGAATGTCGGACTCAAGTCTCCCGTCCATCTGTTGTTCACGATGTCTGTAATATGGTTTACAAAGATTGGAGGGGAAACTTCAAAATGGTTGTAGTATGAATGATCGGACCGTCACCTGTCTGGTTGTCATCCTTTCGATGAAAGTGATATCGAAAAGAAAGAAGGGACATTATGCTTACAAAGACCTGTCTTATATTGAACTGCCGGAAGTAGGTGAGAACTATGCCCTCGTCGATGGCAGATTTGACACAATTTGTGATTCGGAAGAGACGAATAACGAGGGAAGGGTGGTCTACTGTTTATGTAGTTCCCTCTCCTCCACCACTGGGTGTAAAGGTAGGAAAATTAAGAGATCTCCTAATTGGGTCCTTTCCGGTTAAGGAATGGAATAGTGGTGTGTGGTAAAAGGACAAAACTTTTGTCTCTTTACAATGAGTACCCGGTACGAGTTTCGTGTGAGATCATTTTACCTAATAAAAACTAAACATTTCACTTCTCTTGTATTAGGGATAAAACTTATTATAGTCACCTGTTGATTGTGGTCTTATGTCCTAGTGTGTGTTTCGGTTCTTTTTACATTTGGTCTGGTCCTCTATCTTTCCCGGTTCTCCTTTCGAGGAACCATTCTCACAGACCTTTCGAGTATGTTGAGTCGGGTTAGACAATAGAAACAACTCGTATAAAGACTCAAATAAAAAAAGTTCCTAGTCGGGAATTTTAAAGAAGGGGAAGAAACCCTAGACCTTAAAATGGTCGGAAGTCTAAGAGAAATAATAGAAAAGATGTTAATTAAAAGTCAAGTCAAAAAAAGGAAGACCAAGAATTGGACATGTTCGTACGGGAGTGAATTTCTTTTGGACCCTTTGGGTTCAGGTCTAAATTTTTTACCCATTTCATCCTGACCAGCAATTGTCGTCTACTTCTTTTGTGGTAAAATACTTCAGTGAATGGTCACGAGGAATTTTTACCTTTGAAGGGGATCTTTGAGTCATTCTAGGTGGTCTCGCAGTAAAGTTGTGACAGAGTTTCTATTGTTCCAGAAAGATGTCACATATATTAAACGGACTTATTTTGAGTGGACAAACTCCTTTTTATAAATACATTTATAAAGTTTTCAACTGAAGTTTTCTTCAAAATGGTTTGTGTTCTCTGTAGAACATCACAGGTATATATTGAAAAATAATTCTTTTACTTGTTTTATGTAAGAAAGAGGTATACATGTAATGTATGTTACATTAAGATGTTGACGCTGACAAGTCGTCTAGTGGATAAATAAGTGTTTCGTCACAATTGTGCAAGTGGTTTGGACCCTAGTCTTGTAATGAGTATGATTCTTTCTTTCGTTTTGGGATTTTTCAGGTATGACTATCCCGTTTTCACTCTATTTTGTCTTAGTACTCGCCCCACTCCTTCTAATGTCTCGTGTGAGCTGTCTCGGGTTGTTAAATCTTGTAATTACTACAGCCTCCTATGGACTACGGGGGTTTTGCAAAGACAAATTTGTAAGATCGATCGGGTACGGGCACCAAGGTCTGGATAGAGTACTAGAGGTGAAGACTAAATCCATGGGTTCCTATGTCCTAGACACAACGATATCTTCTCCTCTCATTTCCTTCCCCATCTTGGGACTTTCCACCGTCAAAGAAGGAAGTATGTAATTCTTTTCCTGAGAGTACTTTGTGTTTCGAGGATTCAGAATCGACCATTGGTCTCTTTATGTAAAGACCTCTCTGTCAACGATTCGTACCATTCCCTTTAGAACATAGTTCCTGAGGAATAAATATATGAATACGAGTAGAGAAAAGAAAACGAAACGAGAAGAGACGAAAAGGAAACCGGAAACTTTTCATGGAATAGGAAGAATCCACACTCAAATTAATACTAATGTAATTTTATTTCAGGTAGATTTGTCTTTTGAGAAACAATACTTATACGAGGTTTACAGATATGACCATGTAGTTCCCAAATTTTTAAGTTTAATTAGAATCTCTATTTTAAAGTTTACTGGACTTGTTCCGTCGAGGGATATATCGAAAACCCATCATAGAATATAGATATCAAATCCGAATTTTTAATGTAAAGTTGTCTTAATAAAAGTCCGCCAATTAGATTTTTCCTATTACAAAATTTCCTTATACCATTCTTATCTCTTTTTACGAACACCTGGTACCTTACCGACACAGTTCTAAAAAATATAAAAAGGACCAGAAATGGTACAACCATTGTCTTCCTTCAGTCCTTTCATTTTACTCATTCAGAGTGGTCAATTTATTCTCACCGAAAGGAAGTAGTGTCAGACATTAAAGGATTTAAAGATACTATTTGTATGAAAATATTAAAGTTTTGGTTATTTACGATAATAAATTTTCAGGGTAATCTTTACAAATTGTGAGAAGTTGAAAGTCTACTCGACCGACGAGATTGTGGTACAAAGGTCAGACCCTCTACAAGATTGTCTCTCTTCCTTGATAGGTGTCGCAGTTATTCGTCTAGGTCTTTCTGTTTAAAATGACCGACACCTACTCGACGTGGTAAGACGAGTTGGATTAGACGTCAGGTTGAAACCAAGACTCCTAGATAGAGAATAGATTTACCTAGAATTAAAGACCGGTTCTCTATGAAGATTAAACATTCTCGACTGGTTTGTTTTTAAGATTGTAGAAAGGGTTCGACGTAAGTGTTGGGGGGTTGGGGGTTGGGGCTGGGGGGTAGAAAAGGTAACTTTTCCACCTTATACAAACAACGGTTCTGTGTTCTTTTCCTCCGGGATTCAAAAGGATATGAGAAGACTCCGACGTCTGAGTCGACACCCTTCTTTAGAGTAATTTTTGTTTTTGGATAAAGGTATTTTCTTAGACGAGTGTCTTTTTACAGAGAAATGTCAAAGATTTGACTCGATATGTATCTCCTTTTAATTATGATATAATAAATTAAACAAGTGAAGTTTTCTATAAAATACTGTTCAGTCTTTTCGTTCGACCGAATTTCTTATTGTGTTAGTGTCACATAGAACCAATCCGATTTACATTACGAATTCTTTCACTCGGGTGAAAATAAAGACATTTAAGCACCAAATGTTAACTCCCTTTTTAACAAAATTTTGACCAATGGTTTTAGTAAAAAGACCCTTTCCTTTTTTTTTTAGAGTTTTTCCTTTGATTCATGTACTGACAATTTTTGTATCGAAGAGGTGTCTTCTAACGAGTGTAAATTTGAAAACCTGAAACTATAGGATGTTAGTTTGAACCCCAAATATCGATTACACATACACGTTTAGCATAGGCTGAGGCGCTCGGGTACCTGATATGTCGGGTACCTTAAGAGGTCCGGTCTTGTGAACCTCACCCATCGGATGGGGAAGAAGTCCCCTAGAAGGTCTAGGTCCTTAGTTTGGACCCAGAGGTCTTTTCGGTTCACTTAAATTCGATTCGGAAATATTTCCACGTTTATAGGATTCTGAAAATTTCATGTATTAAATTTTTTACAATTTCGATGTGTAAAGACAGGACAAAGGGGGGAAAATGGAATTCTTCCATTTGTATCGTTGATGTTCCGTTGTACGATTTTGTCAGTGAACGGTTTTAGACTACCGTATCCTCGGAGAGGAAACGACGTTTTACTTAAATATCTCGAGACGGTCAATGGCACCTTAATTTGAGTAAGATCTATGAAAGAGATTACATCAGTGAAGTGTCTACCCCTCCTTTGGATTTCTTGTTTGGTTTTAATAATTCATGAGGATTACGGTTCGGGTCTTGAGTAAATGAAGGACCGTTTCAGTTTATTTGTCTCTGAAAGATCTCATACATATTAAATAAATAAAATTTTGTGTCTTTGATTTCACTATAGTCAAGTTAAGACATACCCAATCTTCAATTCGTACTTTACTATCAAAAGAAGGATTTCCCGATCTTTTACTTACGGTTGGTGTACTGTGATCGATTTGGCATTGTTTCCAAAAGAACTCTAAACAATTGTTTTCCTCTCTTTAATTCGAGTTTTAACCGATGAACTCATTGAGGAATTAGTACGTGTTTCCGGACAAGTCATGTAGTGTGTCACAAAAAGGAAAGACGGTTAATTAAAACGTAAGTAATTCGTGACTTACTTTGACTTCTTACTGCTAGAAAGGGCCAACCATAAGCGTACCGTCTGTCGAGTCTATAGGTTTGATTGACGACACTTACGATCGTAGGGTCTACCATGTCTCGACACACGTCGTTCTCGAATTTGAACTATTTTTTTGTTCAAGGGACCCTCGGGTTTTTTGAACACACAATTTTACAAAATAACGACCAAAAAGGAGACCTAGGAATAGTTCCTTGACCGACATGTATTCTTTGACGAGTGGATGAAATTCTAGATCTCGGGTAATATTGACCCAAGACAAAGTTCTAGACATAGTCGATAAACCCTCTCACTCTTTTCGTTGATTGGTTCTTTACGACAAAGATGTCTGACAAGTCTTATTGACGCGAAACTAGGGAAAACTGTCCGAAGAAGAGTCGTGACGTTATCTAATTAAATACCAATCTTTGCTTCTTGAAAGAAAGAGTAAATCTAGACACCTGGAAGTTTAGGTACCCGTTTTTCGAGGATAAAAAGGAAGAGATTGTTTGGGAGCTTAGAGGATATATCTAGACAAGGATTTCAAGTTATGAAGATTCACTTTTACGGTTTGTCGGTTTTATCCTGTAATGTATATTAACAAATTATCAAGTAGCTTTGACAAAGTTGTCGTCTATTTTTCTTTTTCTTCGGTTTAATCAAGTATTAAGGTTCGCTATGTGGACCAGATAAAGGGACGAGTTGTAAAGGGAGAAATGACAACGGTCGGGACACGGACCGAGAGGCCATTGTAGGTGTATTGTGAGACAAATGTTATTTCGGTCCGTCACAAACTCCTGTGCTATCATGCATAAACATTCAAAATGAAGGTTTCTTACCGATGACACCTTCTATTTGATCTTAATGGGAAACTAAAAGTCCCAAAATGCAATACTTAACTTGACCTCGAGTTCTAGACATTGAAGTCTCAAGATTCTCTTTTTTTTTATGTCTAAGGGTGTTCCCGTAGAGGCACAAGATACTCTTTTAGACCAAATGATAGTAAAGATTACTGGGGAATCCAATTCCCGACATTTAGATGACAGTCTCTTAAATATCCTAAATAGTGACCGTTTCTGACCCTTATCCTAAATCAATAAATTTTAAACTCGATTTAAGTGTAAGAAACAACAACAACAATAAGAAAAACGGGTACACCATACCGAATACCTTACAGTCAAGGAACTGATCCCTAGTTTGGGTCCCGGAACCGTCACTTTTACACCACAGGATTGGTGACTGGTGGTCCCTTAAGTGATTTAAATATATGAATTCCCCTTCTCTGTAAATATTCTGACATGATGTGAAATTTTAAAAATAAATAAAAAAACCAGTGTAGTTCTCCGTGCACCCTCGAATCAAGGGACTGGTTCCTAACTAGACGTGGGAGACGTGACCTTCGCACCTTAGGATTTGTGATCTGGTGGTCCTTCAGGGACATGATAAAATTTTTTTTTTTTTTTTTTTTTTTGTTGTTCTTACTTATGGTTAGTAAAGTACCGTTAATTTCGATGAGGACTATAAGTTAATAGAGTCTTTAACTTTCAGTTGAGAATTGTGTTTTAAGTTGAAATCGTCTTTTAGTTACGATAAGTCCCCTCCATTCTTNTTTTTTTTTTTTTTTTTTTGTTGTTCTTACTTATGGTTAGTAAAGTACCGTTAATTTCGATAAGGACTATAAGTTAATAGAGTCTTTAACTTTCAGTTGAGAATTGTGTTTTAAGTTGAAATCGTCTTTTAGTTACGATAAGTCCCCTCCATTCTTATCCCTTGACTTTCAACGAGTCACAGACTGAGACGCTGGGGTACCTGATATGGTACCTTAAGAGGTCCGGTCTTATGACCTCACCCATCGGAAAGGGAAGAGGTTTCCTAGAAGGGTTTGGTCCCTAGCTTAGGTCCAGGGGTCGTAACGTCCACCTAAGAAATGGTCGACTCGGTGTTCCCTTCGGGTTCTTAAGACCTCACCCATCGGATAGGGAAGAGGTCCCCTAGAAGGGCTAGGTCCTTAGCTTGACCCCAGAGGACGTAACGTCCGTCTAAGAAATGGTCAACTCGATGGTTCCTCCGAGATTCTTATCCCCCTTTCTCCGTTTCTTTATGTTTCTGTTGTCCGTTTACTTTTAAGACCACTACACGATTTAAGGTACTCGAGACGATACTTTGAACGTGGAGTAGAGATCATATTGATATGAAGAATCACGGTCCGTTTCGTTGTGGCCGAGAAGGTATTTTTCTTACGATATTCGATATTCGGTATAATGATAGGGGGTTTACTTTTATTAAGTTCGTAAAAATATCGTCACAGACCTACAATATTTAAGAAATTATTGTATGTTAAAATTTAAAGTGATTAGATAACAGTAATAGTTCCTATTTTCTCGTACAAACAAAGTCTTACTAAAACTTTTGGGTCCTTCAGATCCCGATTTTTTCGGGGTTTATTTCAATATTAGCGATTCTTTTTATTACCTTCGTGTTAAGTATCATAAACCCCCTATCCTTCTTTAGTTCCAAATTTTTAATACATATTTATTTTAGAGAATTCTGTCGTAAAAAAAAAATTATTTTTCTTGTAAACCACTTCTTTAGTTAATTCACATCAATACTCAAGAGGGACAGTTTTGTTTGTCACGACTGACTGTAGTAAGTCGACTAGATTGACCGAGGATTAATAAAGTTGGTTGTAGTTTTAAAGGTGGAAGTTGACTTAATGGAGGTCTAATCTTCAGACCCCGTGGGTATAGTAAAGTCGTAATTATGTTTGGTGTCCCTTTACATCCGGTATCAGTTTTTAGTGTTTTCTTATTACGATAAACTGATTACTCCTTATGTTTTTTAAACTCACTTTCTTGGACTTCTGGATTAGATGTTGATGACAATATATGTCTGAGAGAGACTAATGAGGAGATTATTGATATTTGAAAAAGATTCTTCGGACACATAGAATCTAATTCCTGATAGAATTCTTAAATTTTGCATCAATTTCAAGTCCGATCTTAAAGACGTTTTCAAACTTTTACGTACACGATTCAGCGAAGTTAGCACAGACTGAGAAACGTTAGGATACATAACATCGAGAGGTCCGAGAAGACAGGTACCCTAAGAGGTCCGTTCTTATGACCTCACCCGACGGTAAAGGAAGAGGTCCCCCAGAAGGGTTGGGTCCCTGACTTGGACGTAGAGTACACAGAGGACGTAACGTCCGTCTAAGAAATGGTGACTCGCTGACCCCATACTTGTCCATAACAAACTCTCTTTTTTTTTTTTTTTTCTAATGTTTCCCATATAAAAATTTTTCGATCTACTACAACAAATTTCATATGTAACGTACTAGGAGAGGGTATCTTTATTAAAGTTTGGTATTAAGAGTTGACGAAACATTGTGGGATGGTCGATTTCTCCATCGTGCTGTAAGTCGATCCTTTATTAGTTCACTGGGTGTCAATGGATTACTTAAAGTAGAACACAATTCTTATTAATATCCCATTGAGGAATGTACTGTGACTCAAATTAAGTCTTTTGTTTTAGTCTTGGTATGACGAAATATTCACGCAAACTCGGTAATTCATAATAAGTGTTAGAGAGTAACACAGAGTTTGATCAAACAAATATTTAATTTAAAATTTTGACAAAATAATGGACTTTGAGATAATTACATAGAGATTTATCGTGAAAATTCCGTCTACACTTCTCTAGGTGATCTTTCTATTCAACCGTTTAGTAAATACAAGTTCTGTATAAAGTGCCTACTTACATCAAAATGTTAGAATTTTGTGACTCGAGATTTGGGTTGTACGAAAAGACACTAGTTAGTCACATAATTGAAAGATTACAAAAGATAGTCAAAATTTCTTTTGGTCCAGATTTTCTGTTAGAACGATTTCCAATTATGACAGTCGAAATCGTGTCTCGATTCGTGGGTTCAGAGTTAAGGAAACGAAGTGTCCTCCGGTTATGTGCACTTAATTAGTCCAACCGGCGTACTCCAGAGACAGTAATGTGTTCTAGGTTCACGTAAAACCTTCATAGAATGTTTAGTCTATTAATAGTGCTCCATGTTAGTGACTTTTAACACAATCTCGGATCAGATAAAGATCAAATTTAATAAAGATCAAATAATATGACCTTATTATATAAGGTCACCTTTTTCCTCTTCACCCCTACTCCAACTTCAATCCCCATTACTTAGACTCGTTTGACATGAGGTAATTGCTTACGTAGATTTTGGTCCCACAGAGTTGACCCCCGAGTGATTCGATCCTATTTTCTTAAAAATTCATCATTTCGTATCTATAAACCGATGGACTTGTTACATATATTTATGGTTGAATCTAATTTAACGTATTATATGATGATCTTATGAACCTTTATATACATCGAAAAGTGATTTATATATTTGTTCAATATGTAGTCCCAAGCCTACAGTTTTCACTCGTCTCACAGTTAGAACCACCCATATTACTTCGGGATGTAAGAGGACGTTAGTAAGGGTCGTGACGGGGTCCCATGTTTAAGACTAAATGGAACAGTTATTGAAGGATTTATGTCAGATACAGTGAATTTGTTGGGATTTACCAAACGATACTGAGTTAGGATAAAGTTGTACAATCACTTTTTATATATATATTCACTTTTTTTCTCTTTTCCAAAGTGAATTTCATTCCTTTCTACTTTAATCTTGTTCTTATAAATCTTTTGTTAGCCATCTTTTAGTCAATCCCTTTTTATTTTCATTTATTTTAGTGACTCAGGTTCTTGATTCAAAGGAGGTTTATGCCTTAGATTTCTTGATGTCCTTTTTTTACCGGTTTTTTTTCCCCCCCCCCGCCTGGTGGTATTATTTTATTAATAGGAGGTTAATTTTATTTAATTAATTAATTTTTTTATTTGCCATCTCCCGTTGTCTTAAAGTAAACCAATAACAGAAATTTTCACGGTCTTAAGTGTCACTCATTTTGATCTCGAAAATTCTAAATCTCTGAGAAAGGTTCAAGAAAGGATAGTTGAGTGACTAAACATGAACTAAGGTGTTTTTCTGAAGTTATCTAATATCCCTTTAGAAAATTCATCATTCGTCTAAGATGAACGAGTGGACATTTCAGTTACCCAATAAGACGTCGATGTATCAATCCATGAAGGACTTAATACATAGGAAGTATTTAGATTAAAAATATTTAGTGATGACTAACGAAACCTTACGAACTTTTCGGTTCCTAGGGTTCTAAGTTTCGATCCTCATCCTCTCTATGTAAAGATAGGTAGAGGTTTTCTACTCTTTGGTACGTCATTACTGACTGACTTCTCCCTGACGCTTCAGAGTAAGGATATGTACTCTGAAAAGCTTTCACGTTTAGTTAAAGAAGAAAGAAACCACTCCGGATTGGAACGATGAGCCCTGTATGATTTAAGAGACTTCCGTAAGTGAACCTTCTCAGTGACCTGCCCATCTGTAAATAATATGAACCAGACGAAATTCGTACCACCCACAGTCGACGTATGTCGTATGAAGAACCGGTCCATATTCAAAGGATACGGCGTAAGGTCTCGTGGAGTTCCTTATGTACAGAGGTTAGAGGGGTTGTTTTCCTTGACACCTTGACGGAAAGAAGATCAATTTATTTTTTTATAAGCGTGGTGATAAAAAGAAAAAGAGACAATTTTTTCCGGACCAGATACACAATAAACTTTACGGATAGTCAACATCAGGTGACCTGATGTTTGGTAATAAGAAATTTTATAGTCATATATCTTCGTCTGCATCCCTCGATTACACATACCTTTATTACGTCGAGACTTTGGGTAATAGGGTTTACCTTTGCGATGTCTCTGTCGTAAATATCCTTCTTTAACTGTCGTATGTCCTTCTTTAACTTCGGGACCGGGACTTGTCGAGACGGTGGCCTTCCTCAACAAAAGAAGGTCTTAATGAAGTTGTCATAGTTATTTGCAATAGTCAACGTTGGTCTTAGGAGGACGACCATTAAAACTCTTACCGAGAATTTCCAAGACTTCATATAAGAGAGGAGCCAAATTCCAAAGACACTGAGTTTCAAAGCATTATTAGTGATGTTTTATATAGTAATATCCTTGTGATATATGGCTAGAGTCTATTCACGCACCCAGTTAGAGTCCAAAACGGAAAATCAAGATACTGTTCCTCGGGAGACAGGGAGGGTGACAAATTACATTATGTTCTGAGATCAGTTGTTTCTGTGTATATAGTGAATTTGTATGTCGTTGACGGGATGTCTTGATATATGACAATTCTTACTTCATTTCTTCATTGTCTACTATATTTAGTGAATGTTCGTCAACCCACTACATTCCATTTCACTTTACCCTTCTTTTCTTTTTCTTTCTTCCCCGTTTTTTTCGGTTGTTGTTTTAGGGTTAGGAACATCGTGACTTAGGCACTTGTCCCGAATGAACAGGGTTAAAATCTTTTTACTTTATTTTTAGTGACGGACTAATAAAAAAAGAAAATATGAGTACTTAAGAATTTTCAATTTCATTCTTTTTTATATATAAATTACCTTTCATATATGGTTAAAATGAAATAATCGGATTAAATCCTTACCCTACTCCTGCTGCCCCAGTTCCAGTCCACACTTCCTTCTCCCAATTTTGAACACTGTCGTTTCTAGGGAAGTTTTGAGACCACGTCAGGAGTCAGTGACATCGGATTGACAGTCAGTTGTCTCGACTTTAGGTCTTATGGTTTTCGTCTGAGGACGCGAGGTCAAGACAGGTCCCCGAGAAGTCAGTGTCGCACTACTCCAGGTGGTCCAACGGAAATCCTCCTCAGTACGACAGTCCTTTCTTTAAATGATTCCACAGTTTCTCGACTCAAGAAACTCGTATCCACACTAGGTGCAGGCTTTTCGGACCACTTTCTTTCTATTGTTTCTTTGAGTAGGTGACACAAATTACGAGATGTGTATTGTCATTTCGATCGACTGTTTTCGTCGTTACATATTACCTTTTTAGTTTTGGTTTAGTCCGAAACTTTGATCTCTCGCTACCCGAGACTAAGGTCAAGACGCTGTGTCGTTACCATACTAGAATGCATTTCATTCGTCGGAAAGATGTTGACAAAGGAGTCGATGTTTAGACACTATTAGGACAAATACAGTATTGGAAGTGTCACGTCTAATTTACGTTAATAGACTTATGGTAGGTCGTCTTACTAATCATAAAATCATTGATTATAACTAAAGAAAGGAAAGGAACATTCGTAAAAGGAAAAGACCAGGTGACTCCTTAAAAGTAAAGAGAAAAGAAAAATTACGAAAACCGGTGATTTTAACAAAACTATTATTTTTAGATTATTATAATTTCCCCAGAAATCTTTCATCACCCGAAGGGAACATCGATCGAGTCAGTCATTTCTTAGACGGACGTCACGTCCTCTGGTCCCAAGCTAGGGACCCAACCCTTCTAGGGAACCTCTTCCTTTACCGTTGGGTGAGGTCGTAAGAACGGACCTTCTAGGGTGCCTGTCTCCTCGGACAACCCGACGTCAGGTACCCCAGTGTTTCTCAACCCGTACTGAGACGCTGATTGTGAATGTGAATGAATCTTTCGTCATATTTTAGTAATACATTGACTGTCGACCTTCTTCAGAGTTTCTTGACTCACTTTTAAGTCTATTAGGTCTTCTTACAGGAAGGTCTCCTACCTTCGTTGTAAAAATTAAAAAAATTTAAATAAAAATTAACCTCCCAATAACGAAATGTTACAACGCAACCAAAGACGGTATGTTGTTGTTCGTAGTCGACCTTGATATGTATATAGAGGAGAGAGAACACGAAGGACGGGGGATGGGGGTAGGGTCGGGAGATCCAGTAGTGTCTCGTGGTTCAACTCGAGGGACACGGTATGTCGTCGGAGGGTTATCGATCGACAAAGTGTGTGACGTGACGTGTATACAGTCACGATGGGAGAGCATAGTACAGGTGTCCAGACGAGAGATTTAGATACAGAGATAAGAACGTGACGTTTATCCAAATAGTCATGATAAAAAGTTCTAAGGTATATGTACATAATTATATGCTATTGACAAAAAGAGAAAGACTAAATGAGGTAATGAAAAACTCATGGAGGAGTGAAAGACCGTGTCATCCTGGAGGTTCGAATAGAAATGTGTCGAAACCTTAGATAGTAAAAGGGATTGTCAAGATTAAGGAAAATCACCGTTTACTATAAATGTTTGGTTCTAGTCACCACGACAAAGATCCTGATATATATACGTGTGTATATTATGCGTATAGAGAAAATTTTCCTTATTTTAGTAATCAGGTACGAAAATGACGATTAAACAAAAAATTCCTTGGAGTGTCCTAAGAAGGAGAGGAATAAAGTAAGGTATAAATATAGAGGAAAGAGGATGATCCCTTTGGTAGAGAGAGTCGTTATGGTAGCATACATAAGTAAACGAGTTGGATTTTGTGTGTGTTTTCTTCAAGGTCTTAATGATATGGGGTTAGTCATGGTCGTTTTAAGTTCTAAAGGAACGAAAACGATAGAAATCTTATATGAAGTGAATCTCATATGTCAAATTCGACATGAATTTTCTGAATTAAGAGAAAAAAGGGGATAACAGACTAATACAGTGTTTAAGTTATTTGTACAGACAAAGACGAGTGTAAGTTGAAGTCCCGTAAGAGGTGGAAAGAAGTAAATATTCTTACAACACCACATTTTTTTACAACACCACATAACATAAAAATTCTCTCCTGTAACTAAGACACCATCATGAATATTATAGTAACAGTACTCTAGTTTAATATACCCTCCCTTCCTTTATTTGTCTGAGAGGATGATGGACGATCCAAGAAGTACATACTGGTGTAAAGTGACAGTGTTTTTAGTATACTTCGTCAATGGTATTTGAGGTTAAAGTCTACTCTGTGAATTCTCTCTCAGTAAGTAAGTCATTACATAGTGTCAACCTCTCCTTTCTCTTACCTCACACTTGGGTACAGACAGACTGAGATTTCGAGTAAATAAATAAAAATAGTTCATAGACTCATGAATAATTTATCTTTTGGATAAAAAATAAAAATAAGTGGTAAATGGTTATTCCTTACACCTTAAATGTGATAGTAATCTACTTACCAATTTAATACCATCTAGGGATAATACCCTGTAACACATAGTGAATGTTTATGCTATTTAGATCATATCAAAGTGTATTCGTAGAGGTTCGGTGTAACAATTTAAAATCTCAATACACCTCTTATGTGTAAAAATATAATGTATTATTTATCTTGGTCTTGTGTATTTTGGTTTGTAGACACACACACATGTGCATATGTCAACTAGGAGTAATAAGTGTCTAAAGTATAAACGCACAAACAGATGGACAATTTAAACATTAGGGATTTAGTCATAACACGGTGAAAACACCAGTTAGTGTCTGTGCGTGGTTCACCGTTTTTTTAGAGTCGACGGTGTACATTGGTATGCAAGAGTTGACTCCAGTTTGATCCATCACGAGACGGGTGAACAAAGTCGAGAGTCTGATATTTGTTCACGAGAAAAGTGTTAGATGAACCACAGTACAAGAAGTGTAAAACACAAAAGACAACCACTGAAGTGACGAATTTTACGGGGGGTTCACTCCACGACTTCACTACCGATCACAAAGATTCACGTTCTTCCGACACTACATGAAATACTCCTTTTGTGCACAATCTATTCGAAACGAGTCCCACTCTATGTCACGATAGCCGTACTCAAGTTACAATTACTTAGTTATTATATTTATACATTCATTCCATACAAGGACGACATCGTTTTGTTGTAATACATAATTAATCAACTTTTTTAAGACACTGTTCTCCGAACTTCCTGGGATTGAGACATAAAAGGTATCCTCGTTGCCCAGTCATAATTTGTTTGCGTCCCAATGTCCATTGACATATCTTATAATAACACTTAACACCCTTAGTTGAGATAGACATACGGACACACATTTCTAGACGGTTTACGTTCGTCAGTGTGAACTTCCTTCCTCTGTCTCTAACTCCCTTCAACAAGTTTCTGTTGGACTTATAATTTTTTATTGTTTTTGGGAAATTTTACACACCCCGTGGCCCTTTGAGTCGTTGTAATGATGTATTTACCATCACTGTCCTGTTTTTCCGACATAACTAAAATTGAAAGTACAAGAATTTTGTATGGAACGACTTTTATACGAAAATTTTAATCGATTTTCAGTCTTCAGTTCGAAGTTTCACAGGTGTCGGTATCGGTGTCATCGGATTCGATTTCTAGGAGTTTCCAATAAAAAGAGGCTTCAGTGAAAAGTTTTGATTCTGTTACGGTCGTCACACATTTGGTAAAAGGTAGAAAGATTTAAAAATTTAATGTTTATTGTAATCGTTTATGAATAATTAAGACTCTCCAATTCTATTTGACCTACTTAAGACTTCCTTCAGTCTTTAAAATCAACTCGGTTAAACCACCCATTGTATTAAACCTTTTACTTTCAATAAATATGTACTTTTCACATGTGTAGGTATGTAATTTTTTTTATTGGGTGATCTAAATTTAAGAGTCACCTCACTTCCATTTTGTTAGTCTATCTTTTACTTGCTTGATCCTTGAGATTTGTCCGTACTTTGGAATACTTTTTCTGAAAAATTTTGTTTACAGTTTAAAGAGAAATACTTTTAACCGTATATCGGACTTAAATGAGGTATAAGTTTAAGTGGTCACAATGTTTCGAATGTAAATATTCCGTCCATTGTCTTCACCATGAGATTTATCTCGTGAATGATTCGTAAAGTAAAACGACAAAAGTTCTTATGAATTAAGAGAGTTGTTGGACTCCAGTGATGAGACGAATGGAAGTAAAATGTCTACTTCTCTAATTACTAAGTACTAATCTTTCCACTGAACAAGTTTCAGTGAAAAGTTTAATCGTTCACCGTTTCGACTATAGATTTGGATCTAAGACTGGAAATTGGTGATATGATGTGAGAAAGTCTCGAGAATTGATGATGTGACGAAGGGAAGTCTGTTCCATCCTTTGTTTTGAGGTGTCTTTTAAAGGGAAAAACATAAATAAAGACAACACAGACATGACTAGAGTCACATAGATTCGAGACAAATCTTAGGTTCATTTTGTTTGACAAGGACTGTTTCAGATAATCGACTGTCACTTATCTGGTTTCCTTTGTCAATTCGATTTCCATTTTATAAACGGCTGTTATCAAATTATATAAATTTACTGACGGTTCTTTAAGAACAAGATTTCCGATTTATATTCAGTCGGTCTCTGTAAAATCACGATAGATGGTAATTTTATTTACCGAGACCCGACGCCATAAGTATGTATTGTTCCGTGCGTAAGTGAGTTTGAGTTACAGATACACGGTCCGAGGGTCAAACAGATAGTGATTTAGGTAAAGTTTTCTATTTTAAGTTTTCCCGTACTTGAAAGATTTTATTACGTATATTGATCTGAGATAGAGTCCCAACTCTAAGGATTGTTGGACTTATGTGAATTTTTTTAAAAAAAATTTGATCAAATAAATAAATACCGACACGAGCCAGAAACAACGACACACACACCCCGGAAGAGATCAACCCCACTCGGTCCCGATGAGAAGTGACGTAACGTGTCCGAAGAGGAACGCCATCGAAGAGAACAACATCTCGCTCCCAAGCTCTCACGTCTGGGTCATCAACACCACACACCCGAATCAACGGGGCGTCGTACACCTTAGAAGGACCTGGTCCCTAACTTAGGTACAGGGAACGTAACGTTCCGTCTAAGAATTGGTGACCTGACGGTCCCTTCAGGAAAAATTTTTCGGAAAGTCACACACCTTACAACCATTTGGTAATACGGTTAAAAATCTTCTTGGAAGACTTCAATACAAAATATCGTCAGGAGAGCGGAACACCACCTTACAATTGAGTACCATTCATATAGTCATTATGTCAGACGTAAGGTTTTGTTACCATGTGTTTAATAAAACTGGTCCGAAGACACGACAGATAAACGTATTATTGGGTCTCTGACCATATTGTCCTTGACGTTTGACTGGGTACTTGACCCTTGACTACGGTCAATAGTTCTTAAAAAACGTACAATGGAACTCTGGACAAAGTAAACAAACCTACTGTAGAGTAGATTACAAGGTAAAACTTCTTTAGTTTTAGTTTGGAGGGGTTACGATCCCGTATACCGGTCTATTTCATGTGACGTTATGAATGGATTTCGACACTTTAGACTTGGTCTAAATTTATCTCGACTACGATCCTCGACTTTGACACCCCTTTTTTTCTTTCGTTTAATCGAATCGATCCTTGACGTCGCAGTCAGTGAGTCAGCACAGCCTGAGAAACGCTGGGGTACCTGACATCGGACGGTCCGAGGAGGTAGGTACCCAAAAGGATCCGTTCCTATGACCTCATCCAACGGTAAAGGAAGAGGTTCGATCCATTCGTGCGACCTCTTTTTTTTAAGGATATTAAAGTTGGTAAATAATCAATGACCTACAGAGAGGTATACATGGCGAATCGAGATAAATGGTTTGTCTTTCTGACTTCCGCCCTCTTCCCCTGTTGTCTCCTACTCTAACAACCTACCGTAGTAGCTGAGTTACCTGTACTCGAACCCATTCGAGACTCTCAACCACTACCTGTCCCTTCGGACCGTACGACGTCAGGTACTCCAGTGTTTCTCGGCCTGTGCTGAGTCGCTGACTTGACATGGCTTGACTAAGTGGTGGTATATCACCTTTCTTCTTGTAACATAAATCTAATTTCTTGTACGATTTAAAAAAATGACCTGAGGGAATAGTAAAAAGTTTTGTGATCTGATTCAGGACCTTAATAAAATAAAATTTTTATATAATTTCATACATGAACAATTCCTTGTTAAATCAGGGATCATGATAGAAGTCAGCACAGACTAAGACAACCTTAGGGGACCTGATATCGGGTGGTCCGAGGATTCCTTGTTATCCAGTTGACTTTATTTTTTAATGACGATGGTACACTAGGTTATTAAAGTGAGGACTCATGTATATATGTTTCTTTTACTTTTTGTAATTAACCTTTTCTATGTATGTGAGACTACAAAGTATCATGGTAATAAATGTTATCGAACTATACCTTCGTTGGATTGACAGGTAGTTGTCTACGTACCTATTTTTACACCATACATATGTGTCTAGGTGTGGGTGTTGGGGGATATGTGACCTTATGATGAGTCGTTATTTTTTCTTTTTTTAAGACGGTAAACTTTGTTGTACCTACCTAGACCTCCCACAATACGATTCACTTTATTCAGTCTGTCTCTTGTTATTTATGACCTACAGTTGTAAATGTATATCGTTGATTTTTTATTTACTTACTTATTTTGTTTTCTCTTTGTCTGAGTGTTTGTCTTGTTTTATCACCAATGGTTACCCTTGTGTCTTTCCCATCCCCACTTTGTTCCCATTCTAATTCTCCATGTTTGATGATATATATATTTTTGATCTGTGTTTCTATATAATATGTCATGTCCCTTATATCGGTCATAGAATGTTATTTAGATTTACCTCATATTAGACATTTTATGACTTAGTGACAATATGTATACTTTGATTATGTTATAATATTTAGTTGATATGAAACTAATTTTCTTTTTCTTTTAATGAATACACCCTTAGATAGTATCTCTCTAACTACGGGTTTTATATCAATGACTTGAAATCCCTACCGAATTTGTATTATATTTAATGTTGAATCTGACCAAAAGGTACCATACATATTAACATCATAATATATTAATATATTAAAATTTCCGAGTTTCACTTTTTTACAACACAACTAATCTAAGAGTCTAGTCAGTCAAATTTAGTCTGTTACATCGATTTACTGCTGTTTTGTTTTATTCTGTTTTGATAACGTGACCCCATGAAATTGTTTAACCATTTGTTTTTAAATCCGAAGGGACCACAGAGTCTGACATTTCTTAGGCGGACGTCACGTCCTCTGAACCCAAACTAGGGACCCAACCCTTCTAGGGAACCTCCCGTACCGTTGGGTGAGATCATAAGGACGGATCTCTTAGGGGTACCCGTCTCCTCGGACCACCCGATGTCAGGTACCCCACCTTTTCTATCTGTACTGACCCGCTGATTCGTGTACTCTATTTTTAAATCCTCTTGATAACTATAAATAGAACTGACTCCTAGGACCTTTTGTCCAGTCCATTTCCAGTTTATTTGTCTTAGAGTTGTCTCAATGAACTGTGAAACGTTTCGAACTCGGTGACTAAGAAGTCCTACTTAAAGTGTGAATAAGAACATCGGAAATTTTAAAGTCGATAGTCAGTGGACTAATTAGTAGGAAACTTACATTCTTTGACCTGTTTATTAGGTCTCCGTTGATTCGTTCTCAATCTCCCCCTTTTCCCCATATTTTCCTTCTCAATGTTTATATACTTTGAAGAAGTACATAAAACCCATAGTCATGACACAGTCTGTATAGATGATGTTTATAATAGACCAGACACGGAACAGATAAAAAAAAAAAAAAATGACGTGGCAAATCGAAGACCCTATAATCAAGGAAGTCGGTCCCTAGCTTGGGTCCGGGAGACGGCACTTTCGCCTTTCAGGGTTGGTGACCGGGTGGTCCCTTAAGGGAAAATAGAATTTTTTTATAAAAAAACTGTTACAGTAAATTACTCATCTTTAAAATTAACACAACTTCAAGTTAAACAGTTCAAAAGAGAAATACTAATCACAGAAATACAGTATGGGTTCTTTCGAAATGAATAGAGTTCCACCACTTCTATTAGTCAAAAGAAGAAAATCAATCAATCAAGTCAGCGGGTCAGCACAGGCTGAGAAACGCTGGGGTACTTAGCGTCGTGCGGTCCGGAGGGACAGGTAGTAGTTGAGGACCTCAAGTGGGTATGAGTGCAGGTAGCTCAGTCACTACGGTAGGTCGGTAGAGTAGAAGACAGTAGGGGAAGAGGAGGACGGGGGTTAGGGAGGGTCGTAGTCTCAGAAAAGGTTACTCAGTTGAGAAACGTACTCCACCGGTTTCATGACCTCAAAGTCGAAATCGTAGTAAGGAAGGTTTCTTTAGGGTCTCGACTAGAAGTCTTACCTGACCAACCTAGAGGAACGTCAGGTTCCCTGAGAGTTCTCAGAAGCGGTTGTGATGTCAAGTTTTCGTAGTTAAGAAATCGCGAGTCGAAAGAAGTGTCAGGTTGAGAGTGTAGGTATGTACTAAGTGTCCTTTTTGGTATCGGAATTGATCTGTCTGGAAACAACCGTTTCATTATAGAGACGAAAAATATACGATAGATCCAACCAGTATTGAAAGGAAGGTTCCTCATTCGCAGAAAATTAAAGTACCGAAGTCAGTGGTAGACGTCACTAAAACCTCGGGGGGTTTTATTTCAGACTGTGACAAAGATGACAAAGGGGTAGATAAAGGGTACTTCACTACCCTGGTCTACGGTACTAGAAGCAAAAGACTTACAACTCGAAATTCGGTTGAAAAAGTGAGAGGAGAAAGTGAAAGTAGTTCTCCGAAAAATCAAGGAGAAGTGAAAGACGGTATTCCCACCATAGTAGACGTATAGACTCCACTAACTCTAAAGAGGGCCGTTAGAACTAAGGTCGAACACGAAGAAGGTCAGGTCACAAAGAGTACTACATGAGACGTATCTTCAATTTATTCGTCCCACTGTTATATGTCGGAACTACATGAGGAAAAGGATAAACCTTGGTCAGACAACAAGGTACAGGTTAAGACAACGAAGGACTGGACGTATATCCAAAGGGTTCTCCGTCCAGTTCACCAGACCATAAGGGTAGAGAAAGTCTTAAAAGGTGTCAAATAACACTAGGTGTGTTAGTTTCCGAAACCGTATCAGTTATTTCGTCTTTATCTACAAAAAGACTTTGAGAGAGTGAAAAAGGTACTAGGTCACCTACAACCGTTAAACTAGAGACCAAGGAGACGGAAAAGATTTTGGTCGAACTTGTAGTCCTTCAAGTGCCAAGTGCATAACGACTTCGGACCGAACCTCTTAAAACTGGTAATGAAATGATCGCACACTCTACTCACGTTAACACGCCATCAAACTCGTAAGAAACTCAAACGGAAAGAAACCCTAACCTTACTTTTGACTGGAAAAGGTCAGGACACCGGTGACGACTCAAAAGGTTTAAACGACCGTATAACTCACGTTGTGAAAGTGTCGTAGTAGAAAGTCCTAAACTTTCTAAAAGAAGAATTCCTACCTGATTAAACCCAAAATATAAATCTAGGTATTAGGTAGAATTAAAAACACAATTCTCACTTTGTCCCCAACTCTATAGGTAGATAAATCGTAGTAAACAATTTTCCTGAAAGAAAAGAGATAACTTTAACCACGAAACCAATTTTTTTATTTTAGTTGACTGACGTATACATCCTCAGATAAAGACTTAAAATAAGACAAGAAAACTAGATAAACAGATAGGAATTCCGTTATGGTATGGGGACACTAATGATACCGAGATATGTCTCGGGACTTAAGTCCATCATTCATACTCTGGCAGTTGAAAAAAAAGTTCTAATAAAATCGATCAGGTCTCAGAAGTGTAAAGGTGACTTAAAATCTTATTCAACCCTATGACTGTCTTTGACGTCAAATTTAACCAAATTTAATATTTGGTTAAACCCCTCTTACCCGTAGAGTTGTGAAAATGTCAGAAAGTTTGGTATTTACACCAAATAAAGAGGTAAATAAGTCCACAACAAATTAAAGAAAATTAATGAATGAAGACATAGAAACTAATACTATAATTATATTTTTAAAATTTAAAAAGTAAGAGAAAAAAAAAAACTTCGTTCCTTTTACTGAAATAAACCTTTCGGTAGACTGGTTCTTCTACCGTCCAATCGTGGAGTTTTATGAGTAGAAGAGTCCCAGACCTACGGTCCAAGAAAAAATATCTAGTCTCTCTTTTTTCGTCACTCCTTGATTTCACTTTTCCGTCTTATGTCTCTCTCATTTATCAAGTAAAGATTCACGAGTAACGATCGTATTGTAACCTTGACGAAAAATTAAGATAACCGGAACATAAGACATTCGAACAACTTAAGTCAATATAATCATATAGAAAACATCTGACGTACTACAAAAGATACATGTGTTATTGCAGTAGATTTCTACGTTTACCAAAGTGAACGAGGAAAATTTAGATATACGACAAAGAAAGAAAAGAATAACGTGATCGATCATGAAGACCGTGTTATGACTTATCTCCACAACTGTCGTCTGTAGAAAAGGAACAGTATTAGAATTGCCTCTCCCAAATTACAAAATATTACTTCACACCGTGATCGACATATAAAAAGTATCTACGGGAAATACTCCGAATACTAAAAAAAATAAGGGTCAAACAATTCTTAAAAATATTACTTATCCAAAACCTAAGACAGTCTACGAAAGAAGTGAATAACTCTACTAGATACCAAAGAGAGAAAGTAAGACGGTTACACCACTTTATGTCACTGTCTAAAAATTTTCAATTTTGTTGTAACATGAGATCGTATTTGGGGGGAACCGGTGACACGTAATCGGAAAAGTATGACGACCTAAGTTCACCGATTTTGCAAGAATTCTTAAAACATAGATGTAAATGTCCCCATAACCAGACGTTATGAAGAAACGAAGATTACAGAGAAAACTCAAAAGAATGGTCTCAATTCGACGAAGGATTTTCCTAAATCTTTGACAAAACAGAAGAAGACTATAGATTCTTAGATATGGTTTGACCGTAAAAAAAGAAGGAATTTCACAACTATCTTAAATGACTATATTGGTAGATCGGGATCGTAAAAGAGATAACCTTTCAAAAGTTAATGTTTAAGTTGGAGATTAAGGAATTCTAAAAGATTAAGAAGAACAAAAACATTCAACATAGAAATTTCTTTAAACAAGTAAAATAGTTCGACAACTTAAACTGTTCAACAAATATTATAAAGACATTATATGAAAATTACATGTCTCCGAACATTACTAAAGGGGAAAAGTAGACACTACAACTATTAGACACAAAAATAAAGAAAAGAACTATTCAGAACGATCTCTAACTGATTGAAATCAATGAAAAGGTATCTTGGTTGTAAAGTGAAAAATGTAAAAAAATAATATTAGGTAAAATGATTAAAGGATATAAGATTTGTGAATAAACCCTAATTAAACAAGAAAAGATTGAAGTTTCTACTTTCTATTTGAAGTATCCGAGATACATCTGCGCCCCCCCACCCCTTGAGAATAAAAGTGATAAGTTAATTCATTCATCGTGACTATACATGACCGGATCTTAAAATTGTCCATGGTTCGGATGAGATCATGAGAACGGAAATCTTAGGGTACCTACCTCCTCAGACCACCCGATATCAGGTACCCCAGCGATTCTCAGTCTGTGCTGACTCGCTGAAGTGAAAGTAAAAAGTGAAAGTACGTAACCTCTTCCTTTACCGTTGGGTGAGGTCACAAGAACGGACCTCTTAGGGTCCCCAGCGTGTCTCAGTCTGTGCTGACTGCTCTGAGTCGTTGTCGTTGTTGTCGTTGTTCGTCGTCATGTGTCAGACTTATTTCAGTCTGGAGAGGGGCGTTGAGGTCTGAACTTATGTGTTGAGAGTGAAGTTGTAGAGCTCATCCGATAACGTATCCGTAGAGCTTGACTTGTGTACTTTTTAATTTGAGGGTTAAGTTCAGTCTTCAGAGATGAAAGAGTAGAGTAGGCTGTCATTGAGGTAGGAAATCAAAAAGTCCGAGTTATGAGATCTCAGTAGAGAAAGTTGGGATATAGGTTAGTATTTTACAACAACCAAGGTGGAAATTTTATATAACTCTTAGTTTCGATAAAATGAGTAGTAAAGATAGTAATGATAAGACTAGACTCGTTATATCAGGGGGAACGAATCTAAATATGTGGAGCGAGTCTCGAGAGAAACGGAGGTAGACGCAAGGAAAAATCGGATAAAACTTATGTCATTAGTCACACTGGATTAATTGTGTATTTCGTCTAACATAGTGAGGAGACGTACGTGTTATGGGACTAGACCGAGGGACAAGTCTCATTTTTGGTTTCAAGATTGTTACTGAATGCTTCAATAAATATTAGACAAGACGGTTATCGACAAGAATGGAGAGACGACGACGACGATTCAGCAAAGTCAGTACAGGTTGAGACACGTTAGGGTCTCTGTCGTCTGGTGGTCCGAGGGGGCAGGGACCCTAAGAGGTCCGTTCTTGAGACCTCACCCAACGGTAAAGGGAGAGGTTACGTACTTTCACTTTTCACTTTCACTTCAGCGAGTCAGCACAGGTTGACAAACGCTGGGGTACCTGACGTCGGATGGTCCGAGGAGGCAGGTTCCCTAAAAGGTGGATGGAGAGACTGGAGTGGAGATTAATGACAGAGGAATGGAGAGATAAGGTCGGTGTTCCCCACAGAGGAACTACAAGATTTGTTTCGGTGTATGAGAGTAGGATTCCAGAAACAAGATCGGGAGGAAAACGATCCTTAATGGAAGGGGTTTGATAGATGAATCTAGTGAGGCAGTATTAAGAAGTTGAAAGACACGTGTAGACTAAAGATTTACTCCAGATGATACTAATGAGATGAATTATCGGCGTTGACAGGTTAAGAATGAGGAATATAAAAATTAAGACAAATTGAAAGGATATTAGGAATAGTTTAAGATTACGTGATATAAACAAATAAATTATACAAATAACGAGGAGGGGTGATCGAACATTCATAGAGGACCCGTTCATAGAACAAACCAAGTGACCACAGAGAACATACGGACCGTATAACATCTCTGAGATGTGTAGACAATTTATTTACTGTGGTCATGAAGTCTTCGAGTCATCTTCTATTAATTATGTTTTACACGTTTTGACGGACTTTTGAACAAAAAGAGCAAGGAAGAAATAATATCTTGAGAGAGATTTTTTACCATCTTAGTCAAAATCCGTTGGAAAAGAACCGGGAAAGGATCTTTTTTTGTTATATTAAAAGTATTTGAAATAATATTAGAGTAGTGGTTAAATCTTAGGTGCAAGACCTCTGACTTCTTTCGTTTCTTGGTAATGACCCATGTATCAACTGTCAGATGGTCGTAAAAGAGTGATTGTCCGTGTTACTACTAAGTTTTTTCCCCCTCTTTTTAGATTTTTGGTAAAAACTTTCACTTTCAGTGAGTCAGTACAGGTTGAGAATCGCTGGGGTACCTCATATGTCAGATACCTTAAGAGATCGGGTCTTATGGTCTCACCCATCAGAAAGGAAAGAAGTCCCCTAGAAGGGTTGGGTCCCTAACTTGGGTCCAGAGGACGTAACGTCCACCTAAGAAGTGGTCGACTCGGTGTTCCCTTCGGGTTCTTATGACCTCACCCATCAGATTGGGAAGAGGTCACCGAGAAGGGTTGGGTCCTTAGCTTGACCCCAGAGGACGTGACGTCCTCATAAGAAATGGTTGACTTGATAGTCCCTTCGGTTAACGACTATTTTAGTAAATTGTAAAACATTTTGTATGTGTCTTTCGTTTTGGTTCGATGATGTCTTTTACTTGTCGTCATATCCGGAAAAAGTTATTCCCCTTACTAAAGAATGTTCCTTTTCACTTCTAGATGTACGGGGTGATTGTTTATGACATTCATGTATATGTATGACCTCGACATTGGTTCCCTAAAGAAAGGGGTTTGTTTTAGACCGGTGTGTAAAAATTTGTTTTATTATTTGAATGTCTAGTCGTTAGGAGTTACAAAATCTACACAAAAGTCAAAAGGTAATATTTTCTCATCTGTCTCTTCTTAGAACCTCACACCCATAACAAAGCTTTTTCAAAGATTTCACTAAGACTACGACTGTGTATGTACTTATTTTTCTTATTGTAGTGAAAAAGGATTGAAGATGAGATAAATTCTTTATCTTACCTTCAGACACCGTATGTTTTAGTATTAAACTATCAGAAGTCCTTTTGTCTTTGAGTAGTAGTTTTAAGAATTATACTGATAAACTTGAACTCTATGGAGGGACAGGACCAAAAAGGGTAATCGAATCGAAATTCTTGTTTGACAGACAAAAGAAACCGGATGAACGTCGAGTGTGTCGACTTTAATAAATGAAGCTTCATAAAACAAAACCAAACCAAAAATTTTTATTCTCTTTTTACTCACAAGGGCCTAATATCGGTAAAATCTGTCTCATATCACTTTTGTGTTCTTTTAGGTAAATAGAGGGTTTGTATGTTCAGATTGTTTTACTTGTTATTACGTGAAAAGTGTTGATAGAAGTCGAATAATTATATTAAGTATTGTCTAATTAGATTTATATAAGACGATGAACCGTTTTAGTACTAATAACAATATCGATTAGACACGGGCTGAGAAACACTGGAGTGCGTCGTACGGTCCGAAGGGACAGGAGGTGATAGAGGGTCTCAAACGAGTTTAAGTTCAGGCAACTCAGGTATTGGTAGAGTAGGAGACCACGGGAGAAGAGGAAAACGGAAGTTAGAGAGGTTCGTAATCCCCTAAAAGGTTATTCAACGGAGAAGTGTAGTCCTCCAGTTGAATAACCTCGAAGTCTAAGTCATAGTCAGGAAGGTTACGTATAAGGCCCAACTGAAGGGAATCCTATCTGACCAAACTAGAGGCACGTTAGATTCCCTGAGAGTTGTCAGAAGAGGTTGTGGTGTTAAGCTTTCATAGTGAAGAAGTCGTGAGTCGGAAGAAATACCAAGTTAAGAGTACAGGCCTGTACTGATCCCTTTTTGGTGTCGAAACTGATACACCTGGAAACGACCGTTTCACTACAGAGACGAAAAATTATGGGACAGATCCGACCGGTGTCGAAAGGAAGGTTCCTCGTTCACCGAAAATTAAAGTACCGACGTCAGTGACAGACGTGACTGAAACCTCTGGTTCTTTTATTTTAGACAGTGACGAAGGTGAAAAAGGGGAAGATGAACGGTACTTGACAACCCTCATCTACGGTACTAGAAAGAAGTCCCCCAAAATTTAACACAAAACGACTAGGAGGTGGACGACTTCCCGACATTGGTTATGACTCATTCTCTTGACCCCGAATAAAAGTAGCATCCGTTGATACTTTCTTATAAATAAACAAAACCACGGTTCTTGTACGTCTGAGAAGACGAACTTTCATGTTACTTGGACCACGGACTTTCAGTAAGCTGTAATTTAGACTTTAGACACAGTTACGATTTGTCTCTTTTTGTGACACACTACAACGATAATACTTCGGTTTCGTGACGTTGTCGATTGTCCCTTTATCTACTTCCTTCCCTTGGTGTATACCAGTGGTTAAGACTCTTACTTCCATTTACCTGACGTCAAGTCTACGACAACTTACTTCGTACTTGTTCTTATCGACCCCTTTCCTTCTTCACTGTTTTCCTCAGAATCTTCAATCGTCCTTCTTTGCAATCATTCTGGTACTTTGAGTGCCGTCTACATCAGTGTATTATCCCTATTCGTCTATGTGGGATTCTTATAAGAATGTTTGTCGACGAAGGTAGGGTACAATACATAGTTTTCTCTTTTGGCTTTTCATTACTAGACAATGATTAAAGAGTTCGAATCCCCGATGACTACTTGTTTCGAACTCCGGATATCATTTTGACATCACGATGTTGTAAGTATATTGATTCATAGTTCGGTCGTTTCTACAATAAGGATGGTTGGAGAGAAGTGAGAGAAGAATATAATTTCCTCTCAAAAGGAAGAAGAAAATTCCCTAAAACCTCATGACTATCTTTTTCAAATATGACTTGCAATGTATTGGGAATTCATTTTCTTCGTACCTTGATACCATCTTCATTTTAAAAGATAAAGGAAGGGTTATGTTTGTGATTACATATTCAATGTTGAAGTATGGACTCTTAAGAAAAGACTTACCTAGTGTCCAAAGACTGAACTTAGAATGTAATAATTTATCTTTATACAGATAAGTTAAAGATAAAGTAGACGAGGTATGGTAAATTTTTTATAAATCACAATAGTATATAAGGAGTGAAGGGAAATTTGTGAGTTCTTGTTTCAGTTGTTTGCATTCAACCTTTGAAAAAATTTTTGTAAGTTAAAGACTTCAAATAATAGTGGAAATGGAGAAATCAGAGAAGACCCAGACTTACTAGGTGTCAATATATTTCTAGTAAAACATTTATAAAGTCTCGTGATTCCCCTAGGTAAACCCGGAAAAGAAGTTTGGATCTTTTACGTTTGTTCTTATCATTAACGAAATCTCAATACTTTTTCGTAGTCTTTACAGAAAGTTTAGACCTCACTTTATGAGACATAGACTCCTCTATAACACCTATATGTTTTTTAGACACAAATTCTTAGGTCTTCATTCTTATGACGGTGAATATATTTGTCACATGTACACCTCGGAGACCTTTGTTACCATTACGGTCCGACACCACGACCTCTGATCTATTCTTGTATAGGATGGGATAAGAATCCCTGAAGGGACCACCGAGTCTGTCATTTCACGGACGGATGTTACGCCCTCTGGACCCAAGTTAGGGACCCAGCCCTTCTAGAAGACCTCTTCCTTTACCGTTGGGTGAGGTCATAAGAACGGACCTTTTAGGGTACCTGCCTCCTCGGACCATCCGATGCAAGGTACCCCAACGTTTCTCAGTCTGTGTTGACTCGGTGAAGTGAGTAAGTGATGGGAGAAGAATTTTGATATTCGATTCTAATTCAGTTGATGATTGTGTCACCTACATAGTTTATAAAAAATATTGTCTTGATGTTTTGTCAGTTCACACAAAGTATTTTTGTATTCATCCCTATTTTATTTTTATGAAAGGATCTAAACGCAGTGTATGAAAGGTGACCTCCACAAATTGTCTATGGAGTCTTTGGTTTTACTGATATCAAAGAAAATTACTAATTAATAAAAAATTACTCTGATGAAAGTGTAGAGTCAGTCATTATTGTTATTGTTTTTGTCGACATGATTGGTAAATAGTTAACAAACACGATCTATGATATGGTTCGTAGAATATATATAGAAAAGTAAATAGGAGTGTATTGGAGATACTGTTCAACTACTAGTAAATTTTTCGTTTTCTCTACTTCTTGACAACGGGTCATTTACTTAAACCGGTACGATTTTGGATCATTCGTCGTCTTTGTCTTAATTTGAGTTCAAACAGACTAAGGTTTCGTCTTTCCTTTGTTACTCAAGAGGATTTAATTTTCAGACGAAGTTGATATATAAATTTATTACTATTAAGGAAAACATTGTCTTAATATATACCTAAATAAAGGTTTTTTAACCATACGAAAAGTTTCATAATATGTTTTCCTTTCTTTTCTGTAATTTAAAGTAAACCTTTTCCTTTTATCATTACTCGGAAAGTACTGATACAAGTCGACTGTCGTAGTTGTTAAAGGACACAAATCTTGATTGGAGTCACTTTCCCATGGACGTTCCTCCCCGTTTCTGACCGTTTTATAATGTCAAAAGGACATAGTCTATTATGGGACTAACAGTGGTCGGAATGTTGGGAGTCTACTCAAAATCAGTACAATGTGATGGTAGGACAGGTGTTACTTAATCAAAACCGTGGACTTGGTTTTCGTCAGTAGAACTCGAACGACTCGGTAAATATTTCACCAGACCGTTTTAAGAAAGGTCCTATGTGAGAGGTCCCTTGAAAGAGATTCTATTCGAGAATCTCTTTGACTTACTCTCTATGTGTTCTTGTGTTTTTGTGTTTGGTGTCTTCCGTTGTCCATCTTCTGTACTTTACCACATCTAGGAAAGGGAAGATAGGAGAGGGAAGGATGGATCGATGGATGGTTTCGGCATTCCCTTCTGTCTCAGTCCTTCATCTTGTTCTTTTGGTCTGTCTTTCTTCGTCTTTCTCTTTCCGAGTTAATGTTCCTTTCAATGAAGTCATCGAAGATCGATTAGTCTTGACAGAGTCGTAGAATTTGTTAAGAAGTAATCCGAAGTTACAAGTTCACGATTCTTTCATGAAATTAAGAGACCTATATGAGAAAGAAAAGGTCACTCTATGAGAATTCATACAAAAATAGGAAACATTAGACTATTGAATTAGTTGTGTATAGATACCAAGATAATTTATTTAGGTCGTTTTCGTAGGTAAAAGGACCTTCAACACAAAAAAGTTTCGAAAAAACCAATCGGACGATTTTGAATAATAACCTGATACAGACGGTAGATCTTAATATAAAGTCGGTTATTGACACGGGAGATGGATTTTCTTGTTCCCTGATTAGGATAGTTATTGCCAAAAGAAAACGGGGAAAGATAGGGGGTTAGTATACAAACCTTTGAACTTACAATGTCTTCTCACCGTGAAATAAAAGACATAGTACACAGTGGTAATTCTTGTTTATGTGTAAGAACCGTCAGTTGTGTTTAAACAGAGGGAGGTTTAAACATAAAATTGATTTTAAATATAAAATTGATTTATCATTGTTTAAAGTTTCCGAATAATAAACGAGTTAGTGTGTTTTGACAGAAAGTTGAAGTCAGTGAAATAAAGTACTTAGTGTGAGTTTTCTAAACGATCAGAAAGTAGTATATTAATGTTTAAATTTATTAAACAATGACTAATAATAAAAGGAATAAGTGAAAGTACGGAGTGAAACACGTAAATGATCGTGTTCAGTGATTGTTACTACGAAACATAGATTTTGAATTTTCTACGGTATTATAAAGTATCATAAAGTCTAAGGGTATTTAACAGTAAAACGGACGGGTGACTATCTAAAAATTTCCTCTTTTTGACGGTTTCTAGTTTTTATTACATCTGACGGTCTGAGGAGACGGGTACTCTAAGAGGTCCGTTCTTATGACCTCAGACAACGGTGAAGGAAAAGGTCTCCTAGAAGGGCTAGGTTCCTAGCTTGGGTCCGGAGGACCTAACGTCCAACTAAGAACTGGTAGACTCGGTGGTCTCTCCGGTGTCTCCTCGTGTGTCTGAATGTACTATTGTAATTGGTGTGACAATAAAGAGAATAAATATTGACGTTTATTCAATCTTTATTAGATTTATAAGATGTTTTCCTCTGATCAATACATTTAATGTGTCTCATCTTGTGATACATCAGTAATATAAATGATTACATTCCTTATTCTGTAAATATCATGTAGTGAATAATTTTCTTTAGTCTAAGTTTCGTTCTACTAAGGATAAAAAATCAATTTCGTTGTTTTTAAATAAACACGTGGATGTCAAGTGACCTATGTATTGGTTTTATAATAAAGACTTACCACCCTACTCCCTACTAAGTTAAGAGACGTCATCTCTCTCTCCTGAAAAAATAGGAAAAAATTGGTACATAATGAAAAGATTAATTTTCGGTCTCCCTTCATAAATGTTCATTTAAGGTTCAGAAAAGTATATCATGATTTGTCGAGAAAATTTGGAGATCACCCGAAAACCAGTTCTTTAAAAAAAGTTTTTGGTTTGAGTTGTAAGATTGATATCAACAACTTAGACTACATCCCTTCCTTTTTTTTTTGTTTGTTTGGGGCTGATACTAAAAGGGTTTGGACAGAATAGGGAAATTTTTGTTTCAAATTGTAATTCATTTTTTGGTTCCTTGTTTTAAAATCGTTACGTTTTATTGTAATCGACTTCCTTTCAATACTGGTTGGATAGGTATAACTTTTCGTCTCTGTAATGAAACGGTTGTTTCCAGGTAGATCAGTTCCGATACCAAAAAGGTCACCAGTACATACCTACACTCTCAACCTGACACTTCTTTCGACTCGCGGCTTCTTAACTATGAAAACTTGACACCACAACCGCTTCTGAGAAACTCTCAGGGAACCTGACGTTTCTCTAGGTTGGTCAGGTAAGATTTCCTCTAGTCAGGACCCACAAGTAACCTTCCTGACTACGATTTCGACGTTGAGATTATGAAGCCGATGGAGTACGTTTCTCAACTGAGTAACCTTTTCTGGGACTACGACCCTCCCTAACTCCCGTCCTCCTCTTCCCCTGCTGTTCTCCTACTCTACCGACCTACCGTAGTGGCTGAGCTACCTGCACTCAGACTCATTTGAGACCGTCAACCACTACCTGTCCCTCCGGACCACACGACGTTAAGTACGTCATCATTTCTCAGCCTGTGTTGACTCACTGACTTGACCTTGATCTGACCTTCCATGAAATTCGAATTTACAACGATTATTCTGTCTTACAACGATAGGTAGGTTGCACTGTTAAGTCGGGGAAAGAATAAGTATCATTACTGTTTCGTTGTCTTCGTGGAGTATAGAGAATAGTTAAACAAAGAATTCGTGTTGAACACTTTCGTCTCATTCTTTATTGTCCATTTGTACTATACTATTTCTTTATTTTTAGATAAAATATGGATGTGTCTCCAAAATTAAAATAAGATATATAATTATTTTATATTATGTATTAATATATTATTTGTATATTTATGTGTATTCATACGTACAGACACATATATGTATACACATACTTCACCTTCGCCGTCACCACCACTTCACCATTTTTGAGACCTCAGTCTTATGAGTCCTAGTTTAGGACGACAGTGTCGACTTACTGGAATCTACTCAATGTGTTAGGTGAATTTTTACCGAGGTAAAGGAGAAAATGTTTTTCTCATTGACATTGTCATTGAAGAGGTGACTGAATAACACGTTTATTGTACGTCCTAAATCGTATGTTTTTAACAAGTAGTCAAGTCAAGTCAAGTCAGTGAGTCAGCACAGGCTGGGGTACTTAGTGTCGTGCGTCCGGAGGGACAGGTAGTGGTTGAGGGTCTCAAGTGAGTCTGAGGTAGGTAGTGAGTCAGGTAGCTCAGTCACTACGGTAGGTCGGTAGAGTAGGAGAGAGCAGGGGAAGAGGAGGACGAGGGTTAGGGAGGGTCGTAGTCTCAGAAAAGGTTACTCAGTTGAGAAACGTATTCCACCGCTTTCATAATCTCAAAGTCGAAGTCGTAGTAAGGGAGGTTTCTTTAGGGTCCCGACTAGAGGAAATCTTACCTGATCGACCTACAGGAACGTCAGGTTCCCTGAGAGTTTCTCAGAAGCGGTTGTGGTGTCAAGTTTTCATAGTTAAGAAGCCGCGAGTCGAAAGAAGTGTCAGGTTGAGAGTGTAGGTATGTACTGGTGTCCTTTTTGGTATCGGAACTGATCTGCCTGGAATCAGCCGTTTCATTACAGAGACGAAAACTTATACGATAGATCCAACCAGTATTGAAAAGAAGGTTCCTCATGCGTAGAAAATTAAAGTACCGACGTTAGTGGTAGACGTCACTAAAACCTCGGGGGGGTTTTATTTCAGACTGTGACAAAGGGGTAGATAAAGGGTACTTCACTACCCTGGTCTACGGTACTAGAAGTACAAGACTTACAACTCGAAATTCGGTTGAAGAAGTGAGAGGCGAAAGTGAAAGTAGTTCTCCGAAAAATCAAGGAGAAGTGAAAGACGGTATTTCCGCCACAGTAGACGTATAGACTCCAATAACTATAAAGAGGACCGTTAGATACCATAGATAATAGTAGTAATTTTCGACAGAGAGGGGGGTTTGACACTTAAAATTAATGTTAGATTGTGATAATCGTTGGTTCCCTTGTCTACATAAAAAGATGTAAAAAGTCATCGAATAGTAAACGATTCCGATTTTTTGTTTGTTCTGACTCCTCTATATATACTTTTACAAACTAATGTACTAAAACGTTAATATAACGTTTTCATTACTACGTTTTGATATTATAAAATTTAACATAAGACTTTGTAGTTTCATATTTCTCTAATAAATCAGTTGATATAGTAGTATAAATGACAATTCTCTTAGTTGTTATCCAGTCAGTTTACGGTTATTAAGATCTTTACTATAATAAACATCATCCAATCCGGAACTCAATGAACTTCCATTCAAGTAGTACAAGTATCTTTGAAAAAGGTAATAAAACTGTCAACGTTATATAGGAACGAATAGAAATTATTGAAAGTCGTAATTCTAGATAGAAGTGAAACATGGAAAGAAATTTTTTCTTTCTTTTTTCATTCCTCTCATTGTCCCGTAAATGTTTTCAGTGCTAGAAGTGTTATAAATGTGACAGCACAGTGATTTAAAGGTTTCTATTTCAGTGTAGAGGTTTCGAATCCATCATAGTTGTTATCGACTAATACGATTTATTTTCAAAAATCACTTAATAAAAATATGGACACAAAAGAATACTCCATGAACGTTACGGCGTCATTCATTAGAAAACTTCCGGATGTGTTAAAGTCACTGGTCTTCAGTAGATTAGAGTAGAAACCCCTCGTACTAAAAGGACCTAAGGGTGGTTTATTTATTACTTGGATATTATTTATTTCGTTTAGTCTATAAAATTTTTACGTACGTATGAGTCCTTTTAGCATCATTTTAAAGAAGTAAAACCATCATCACATATTGTACATTGAACAAATGAGTATGTTTTTTGGATTTTGTAAGGACGTACAGATGGTTTCCGAAGGAGACTAAAAAGAGTTCAAAAGTAAAATGAAATTTCATGACACTAATGAAGGAATTTAATGTAAAGTACAATTTTATTCGACATAATGGTGTCAATGTGACGTTTACTTTCTGTATTTTTATCTCGTTACCATCATTCTTCGATAGGATTCTATGTCAAACGAATCCGTTGTTTATTACCCCTAATAGTTCAATTAGTTCCCAGCTAGTATTATTTTTTAGTAGAAAATTTTTTTGACTGTGTGTTCAACTTAATGACTTCCAGTTTTTATCGATCTTCAAATTTTTAAAAATCGTAGAATTGAAAACAACTTATACAAAGTTATACTTATATTGACTTATAATCGGGATTACAACTTATAATTTACTCTACATACTAAACACTTTATTGAAAATTTTATAATAAGATAGTATATTAATTATGACAATCTATCAATCTTATCCTTTGTCCTCAGGTTATATCGTCACCGATTTTCTGTTTCTTTCCTTTTTCGGGTGTTTTTGTCTTGTTTCCTTCAAGGTTCCTGACCTCACTCTTGGAGTCCACTTCGTTTGTCGGGAGGACCGATCGGGTTAAATGTGTCCCGTCCGAGTCCCCCTCCTCTTTTCAGTATATTTTTCTCCTCAGTTTTAACTCGGGTCGCGAAGAAAACCCAACCGGGTGGGAGTGAGGATCTCCTACGTAAAAGGGAACGAACCGTTTATTTTGACTCGACATTGACTCGACATCGTGACCAGGTGACGAATTTGACTCGACATTGGTTCGACATTGTGACCAGACGGTGAAGTTAAAAACGACACCGTTCTGTCTTACTCCTTTAATGTGCGAGGGGACTGTTATGGTGTGTTCTTTACACTTTCCTTACGGTATTACCGTATTACTGTGATAATTTCCAAATCATTATCAGACATAAGTTTCACCATTTCGAAAAAAACTATAAAAATTTGTAAATATTAGTCGTCACAATATGTTGTCTCTATAATAAAGACAGGATATCTACCCTTAAGTAAATTGGAAGTGAAACCCTCTGAGATTCTCTTTCCCCAAAATCAATAAACTTACCATAGCAAATGGATTTCTAGAGTTTACTAACTCTTAAATTGTCTCTATTATGCCAAGACAGTCCTTAAATGATATATTAGACTCGGGTTAGTAATTTGATATACATTTCAAATTCCCTCTTTATGGATTTCTTTGGTGTGATTTGTGAATCACTGTGCTTTTGAAGTCTTAAGTCTTGATAAAAGTGTTCCGACTACCTTATCTATACAGTTAGTGTCCTTTTTATTTCTAAAGAATGTGTTGCCCTTTTAGATTTTAGTCCTTCAATATATATAGAAAAGTATAGTACCTTTTTCCATATGTTCACGACTTTTGACACATAGAAGATGAACTTATCAGTATAATATCTTTGTTATCCGGTACGATATATAGTCTAGATACGTCGATTCTTCGTTATCGGTGACCGGTAAAAGTATTCTTTACACGGTCCTTGATACCTAATACGTTTTTACAAATAAGAAAATTCCTTAAAGTCCCTCTTCACTATAGACACGATGTATAAGATTATTTACAACCAATAAAAATAAGTCTAGATGACTTTTATTAGTCTTTGTCAATAAAACTCTAAGAAAGACTAACATGCAGTATCTTTCAAATGGCCAGTTACATCAATCCTATGGAACACATTAAGTAGTATATGTTCGACTACCCGTTTAGAACCTGTACCAAGGAGGAGGACTTCTGAAAATGAACCTAATAGGAAACGTCGAACTAGTAAGAATATCTGTGTTCTGGACGTTCTGTAACGAAAATTCCGTAAGATAGGATCTTTTAATCGTCATGTGTATTCCAATTATATTAACATCGTTCGTTTAATTACGTTACAGATTAATGGTTGTTTTCTAATATTTAAACAAGTGTAGTTTAGAATTTCAAGACCAGTGAGAGTATATTTTATTAGACTTAAACAATCTTGACTCAAGACTTCAAGAAATTACAGGTAGTTTTAGAGTAAATTCTTGTTGGATGAAACACAATACTTTATCCTAGTCGTATATACTTCCGAATTTGGTTTCCAACTTTCTCTACTATAGTATAAATAGATAATATGTTATTTTTGAGTGTTGTCTAACGAAAGTAAGAATGATATTTATTTACAGGATAAATCTTCTATTGTTTAGGGAATCAACGGCTCGTAGCGGAAGGTAATGACTTACCTTCAAGAGTCTTCAAGGAGACAAGACCTCTTATAAGTGAATCCATCATGATGTCTTGTAATCTCGACCCAGGAGATCCAGTCAAAAAAGTTTCTTTTTACATATCGTCAAGACACTCCACGAGACACTGTTTTCCCAGGATCCAAACTTATACGATTTATTATTATGTGGGGAAGAGAGTTAGAACGAGATCAGTTTGACGAAGTAAAGTATTTTTGATTCTTTCCGGACCCTTGTAATTTTTATGTAACAAGAGTTCGAATGAGTAGATGTACCATCGTTTTCTATCTGACTTTATATTAAGAGGACTACGAGTTGGTCCTCTATAGATGATTGACTTTTTAAGTCTCCATTTTAGGTAACGACCTGTAGTAACATTTGTACCCATGGTTATGACTGAGAAGGTTAGGGATTATGACTATAATTTTATATACTGTAGTGTTTGATTCCACTCGGAAGATGGAGGGAGAAGAAGACTTATTTGGTTGTTGGAGTTGGAGTTTCTTTACAATGTGTCCCTAAAGTTGTGTCTGTTCTCGATGAATGGTTGATAAAGAATGTTATAGTATTTAGGTCTTACTTAAAGACTGTAAGAGAAGGGAGAAAAGGAACAGAAACGACTCAGGTCTATTCTGTACATAAAGTAAGTCGAGACCTAGTTACCAACGAGAGACACACTTAGGACAGTAACCTTGATATTTAACTTCTCTTTTATTCTCCTGTCACAATTGTAATCCATTGTCCAATCATGATGAAGTCGTGAATAGAAGATTGTATACTGTATTGAAAAATTTTTTTTTTATAAATAAATAAATAAACCGATGTGGTCCAGAATTAACGTCGTACACCCTAGAAGTCAGAAGTAACGTCGTATGTCCTAAAAAATCAACGTCGTACACCCTAGATCAAGGGACTGGTCCCGAACTTGTCCCCGGGAGACGTAATACTCACGTCTTGAGAATCGGTGACCTGGTGGTCCCTTCAGGTACTGTATTGAAAATATAATTTGTTGTTAGTTTACAAATAACGGGAGAGGAGTGAGATTTTGTATTCGAGATATTCCCGTTTCCAACAAACCTAGTGACAAAACAAGGGTCATGGATTTTGTTGACGGTCCGTACATTGTCAATGAGTTGATAAACGACTTTATTTACTTACTATTGATAGTCCTACCTCAATCTTCCTCTTTTCTCCATCTTGCTCACACGTTATATTAATAAAAATAACTCTCTTCCCCGTTACGAAATAAATTGACTAAATAAGAGAACTGACCAAGATTAAATTATCGTCTCTGTTTTATAAAGTTAGAACTGATTCTTTTTGTTTTTAAACTGTGTGTCCAAACAAATTATTTCAGTTTCAGTAGATTTTATGGACAAGTTCTGTATATTAATTTACTGTTTCAAAGGTTCTTTTGATGTATAAACCCCCATTTTATACGGTAAAACAAAAGGTCTCACCAAACCTGAGGGAGTCAGTCAGTCAAGTCAGCGAGTCAGCACAGGTTGAGAAACGTTGGGGTACTTAGCGTCGTGCGGTCCGGAGGGACAGGTAGTGGTTGAGGGCATGAAGTGCGTCTGAGCACAAGTAGTCCAGTCACTACGGTAGGTCGGTAGAGTAGGAGACAACAGGGGAAGAGGAGGGCGGGGGATTAGGGAGGGTCGTAGTCTCAGAAAAGGTTACTCGGTTGAGAAGCGTATTCCACCGGTTTCATGACCTCAAAGTCGAAATCGTAGTAAGGAAGGTTTCTTGTGGGTGCCGACTAGAGGAAGTCTTACCTGACCAACCTAGAGGAACGTCAGGTTCCCTGAGAGTTCTCAGAAGAGGTTGTGGTGTCAAGTTTTCGTAGTTAAGAAATCGTGAGTCGAAAGAAGTGTCAGGTTGAGAGTGTAGGTATGTACTGGTGTCCTTTTTGGTATCGGAACTGATCTGTCTGGAAACAGCCGTTTCATTACAGAGACGAAAAGTTATACGATTGATCCAACCAGTATTGAAAGGAAGGTTCCTCATTCTCAGAAAATTAAAGTACCGACGTCAGTGGTAGACGTCACTAAACCCTCGGGGGGGTTTGTGGATAAAGGGTACTTCACTACCCTGGTCTACGGTACTAGAAGCAAAAGACTTACAACTCGAAATCCGGTTGAAAAAGTGAGAGGAGAAAGTGAAAGTAGTTTTCCGAAAAATCAAGGAGAAGTGAAAGACGGTATTCTCACCACAGTAGACGTATAGACTCCAATAACTATAAAGAGGGTCGTTAGAACTAAGGTCGAACACGAAGAACGTCGGGTCATAAAGAGTACTACATGAGACGTATATTCAATTTGTTCGTCCCACTGTTATAAGTCGGAACTGCATGAGGAAAAGGATAAACCTTGGTCAGACAAAAAGGTACAGGTCAAGATTGCCAACGAAGGACTGGACGTATGTTCAAAGAGTTCTCCGTGCAGTCCACCAGACCATAAGGGTTGAGAAAGTCTTAAAAGGTGTCAAATAACACTAGACGTGTCATCATCTTTATATTAAAACACTAACTGTTGTATGAACGGTGTCTAGATTTTTGTTACAGTAACAATATCATAATTTAAAGAAAATATGTACTTGTTCATAGTATACGACCTTTTCGATGTGTTTGTAATCGAAACTTCATTTTGTAGAGTTAGTTAGGTATTATTATGCCTTCGTTTACGATTGGTGTGGCTATGAGTAAGCAGAAATAGATGAAATCATCCCAGTTTATTACGTTATAACTGAAAAAGGATCAAATTAAGTAGATAGAAAATATAAGTATAAGTTATTTAAACAATCCTTATAAAATCTCTGATAGGCTTACATGGGGTGTCATTTATATCATTTTTGACATACGTGTGTGTGTATACATTGTATACGTAGGTGTCTTTTTATGTAAATAGAATTATGTGTGTATGTGGTTGGATTGGAATTATTATTGGAGTTGAGAGTAAGATGTGGCAAAAATCACCAGTACATTTCGGACCATAAAAGATTAAATTGGGACCATTTGAAAGTTTTCATGGAACCAAGACTGGACAAGGAGTCTATTAGAACCTTCTATTTTGTCATTTCTTTACTTTAGTAAAAGTAATTACCATCATCGTCTCCTGTATTGACGGATTTAAAAAACGGGAATTTAAAGAAGTAAGGTAAATCTTAAGATATCGTACCCAACTGTTTGATACCGAGGTAGACTAAACGAATCCAAGTTTAGTCCGGAGTCAGTTAGTAAGTGTGACACAGACACCGACTAAAGTGGGGTGTTATCGTTCCAACTCATCGACGTTAACGATATTAATGTCGACCAAGAAGTGTCGTTTGTAGACGATTAGGGATAAGATATTAGAAAATTTTACGTTTATAGTCTCTACATACTGAATATTTACTTACGTCGTTTGACGAATGGAATTTATTCCTGGGTGACTCCTTTCCCTTTAAAGACCCACCTTACCTTTAGTCATCTCACCCTTTCTCTAAAACTTAATATAATTTTGTCCCGACCTCAGTGATTCTCCTGTTATTTCCTCAGGACCCGATGTGTTCCGTTCCTTCTTACGTCTCCCTACATTCTGGTTCAAAATGTACGAAGGAGCAGGTATGACAGTGTAAAAATGGATCTTCGTCGAAACATTGTGTACTTTTTTTACTGTTCACAAGGAAGAATTTTTGTTTTCGTCACCCGGCCAAATGTTATGAATCCCTCCGTTCTGAAGGTACAAATGGTTTACACATAATATTCTTAATATTTTTTAATGAAACTAATATTTCGTATAATCTTTTGTATATGAAGGGTAAAGAAACGAGAAAGTGTATGTTATACGGAAAATGAGATGCATTGTGACTAAAAACGTAGTCTGAATATATAAATTTAGAAAATAACCGAAAAATTTGTTGAAATGACTTATAATTGGTTTATGGTACACTAAGTGGATAAATGGATCGACCAAAAAAAAAAAAAATAGGTGACATTTTTATAGTAGTATTAATTAAAATCTTATAAAAGTAGTGAGGTTTTTGTTTGGGACATGGATAGTCCTCAGTAAAGGGTGGGGGAAAACGGGTGGCCCAGTGTCGTAGTAAACTGTACAGATGGTTGTTACTCACACGTCGTCTCTGTCCGTGTCACTCTCCTAGGACTCTGTGTCTCTAGTTAGTCCTCCGACAATTCTTACGTTATCTCATCTTACTTGTTTTCGTCCTTCCTTCATAGTTATTTGTTCGTAAATAAAGGTAGTCGTGTTTTTATATTTTGAGAGACTTGACCGATTTCTCTCTGAACCTTACCTTTGAACACTTTTTATTCTCATTTTTACAAAGTGACTTTAAAAAACCTCCAAAAGTTTATAAAATGAGATTTTATAAGTTTACGTTTTAGAGAGTTCCTGTCTTAAAGATGATTAAGAATTGAAATGTCTAGAAATGTTTATATTAAAAATAACGTATGATTATTGTTCTTTTTACAAGTGTATATTTTATAAATGTATGTACACTTATCTTTTTTTATACTTTCATGTATTTTTATTATCAATGACCTCTCCCCCTTCAATCCTGTAAAATTGAAAGATTGACATATTATACTTTTGAAGGTTATATATAACGAAAATATCAATATTCTTTTCTTCTTGTTAGATTTAGTTTTATATCTTTTTTTTTAGACCCATATGTATGACCCTTGAAAATCATTATTCACTTTTTGAGTGTGTAGGAGAGTTTAAAGAGTTCCTGTTTTAAAATGTAATTATAAACTTTACGACGATAAATGTACCTTTCTCTTAAGTCCAAAGTTTTCTGTTAAAATTACCGTGAATTTTTTGGGATACAAAATTTCAGTAAATCAATGTTTGATTTTGATCTCTAATTTCATAAAAAAGAGATTACTTTTTATTGATTTGATTTTTACTTTTGAATATAGATTTCTCAAGGATTTTAATTCCCAATTAAGTTTGAATGTGACTTACGTAGATACAATTACCGGAAAGTGAATTTAAAATGTTTAACATGAATTCAAATTAAGGATAAAGGTAAGGTGAGATGTCTGTGATTGTTAAGTTTCTTGTAAAGTTATTCTTTGGTTATTTTTATTTCGAAAAGGAGATTAAACTTCTCTATGTGGGTGGGGTCATAAGTATCTTTGTTATAAGAGTTATTGGTTCTGTACCTTCTCTAGATTTACAGGTGATTGTCCATTTTCCTATTTCTTCTACATACACATACACACATCTTTATATATATTTGTACTGAGGCGGTGTTTTTCTTACTTTATTACGGTAAACATCGTTGTACCTAAAACGGAAAAGTATGACAAGTATCTGTCTACCCGTGTTATTTCCTGTCTTTGCCGTTCCTGGATTGTCTTCGTCTTCTCAACTTCTTCTCCACAGTTCTTATGTGTCTTCTTGATATGATTTTTTCTAGAATTACTGGGTCTATTAGTGCTACCACACTAGTGAGTGGATCTCGGTCTGTAGGACCTTACCCTTCCGTTCGCCCGGAATTCTTCGTAGTGATACTTGTTTCGATCACCTCCACTACCGTAAGGGCGACTCGATAAAGATTGAGATTTTCTACTACGACGATTTGACGGTGTGAGTTATACGGTCGTTTAAATCTTGTGTGTCTTCACCGGTGTCCTGACCTTTTCCAGTCAGAAGTAAGATTAGGGTTTCTTTCCGTTACGGTTTCTTACGAGTTTGATAGTCTGTTGAGGTGAGTAAAGTGTACGGTCATTCTAATACGAGTTTTAGGAAGTGCGATCCGAAGTCGTCTTGTACTTGGTTCTTGAAGGTCTACATGTCCAACCTAAATCTTTTTCGTCTCCTTGGTCTCTAGATCAACAGTTGTAGCCCACCTAGTATTTCTTTCGTTCTCTCGAGGTCTTTTTGTAGATGAAGACGGAGTAACTGATGTGATTTGGGGAACTGACATACCTAGTGTAGTTTCTCATCTTTTCTCACCTTTTAGGAATTTCTCTATCCTTATGAGTCAAGTCAAGTCGGCGAATCAAGACAGGTTGAGAAACGCTGGGGTACCTGACGTCCTGTGGTCCGGAGGGCAGGTAGTGGTTGTGGGTCCCAAATGAGTTTGAGTACAGGCAACTCAGTCACTACTGTAAGTTGGTAGAGTAGGAGACAGTAGGGGAAGAGGACGGAAGTTAGAAAGGGTCGTAGTCCCAGAAAGGTTTACTCAGTCGAGAAACGGAGTCCATCGGTTTCATAACCTCAAAGTCGAAGTTGTAGTCAGGAAGGTTACATATAAGTCCTGACTAAAGGAAAGGAAAGGAACCAGGAGGAACGTCAGGTTCCCTGAGAGTTCTCAGAAGAGGTTGTGGTGTCAAGTTTTCGTAGTTAAGAAACCGTGAGTCGAAAGAAATATCAGGTTGAGAGTTTAGGTATGTACTGATGACCTTTTTGGTATCGAAACTGATCTGCCTGGAAACAGTCGTTTCATTACAGAGACGAAAATTTATGCGACAGATCCAACCAGTATTGAAAAGAAGGTTCCTCATTCGCAGAAAATTAAAGTACTGACGTCAGTGGTAGACGTCACTAAAACCTCGGGTTCTTTTATTTCAGACAGTGACAAAGGTGACAATCTTTATGATCTGGTGGAATAAACAGAGGACTCTTATGACATACGTCCTGTTCCTTGTTGTCAATCTTGACCTGTGTCTTGTTGTCTGACCAAGTTTTAACTCTTTCCTTCATGCAGTTTCGACATATGACAGTGGGACGAATAAATTGAGTATGCGTCTCATGTAGTACGTTTTCTGACCCGACCTACTTAGTGCTCGACCTTAATTCTGACGGTCTTCTTCATAGTTGTTGGAGTCTATACGTCTACTATGATGGGATGACCGTCTTCCGCTTCTCCTTGATTTCTTGAAGATTTACTTCCACTTTTTCCTCTCACTTTTTCGACTGAATTTTGAGTTTGTAAGTTTTTTGATTCTAGTACCGGTAGGTCAGAGTTGTGAAACACCGTTTGTCTACCCCCTTTTCACAATTAATTGTCACTGTCTAAAGTAAAAGAACCCGAGGTTTCAGTGACGCCTGTCACTGACGTCGTTGTTTTAAGTTTCTACGAACCAGGAACCTTCTTTTCGATACTGTTTGGATCTGTCATATAATTTTTCGTCTCTGTAGTGAAATAGTTGTTTTTAGGTATGTCAGTTTCAATACCAAAAAGATCATCAGTACATGTCTATCCTCTCAACCTGGTATTTCTTCCGACTCGTGGTTTCTTAACTACGAAAGCTTGAAATTACGACCTCTTCTGAGACTTCTCAGAGAACCTGATGTTCCTCTAGTTTGATCAGTTAGGATTTCCTTTAATTGGGACTTATAAGTAAACTTCCTAACTACAACTTCAACTCCACGGTTATGAGACCCGAGGGACTACGTTTCTCGACTGAGTAACCTTTTCTGGGACTACGGTCCTTTCTGACTCCCATCCTCTTCTCCCTCTCTCTCCAACTCTACCAACCTACCGTAGTGACTGAGTCATCTGTACTCAAACTCGTTTGAGACCCTCTATCACTTCCTGTTCCTTCGGACCGTACGACGTCAAGTATCCCAGCGTTTCTCGACCTGTTCTGAATCACTGACTTGTTACTGTTGTCGTTGTACCTACGTGGATCGTTAACAATATGATTCACTTCAGAAATCTTTTTCTGTTTATAGTAGTGAATATACACCTTAGATTTTATACTGTGTTTACTTGTATAAGTCTCTTGTCCTGGTCTGAGTGTCTGTCTTTTGTTTGAATACCAATGGTTTCCTCTTTCCCATCCTTCCCTATTTGATCCTCAAACCCTAAACGTCTATGTTTAGTGATGTAGGTTTTATTTGTTGTTCCAGGATGAATACCGTGTCCCTTGATATAAGTCATAGGACTTGTTAGATATTACCTTTTCCTATACTACCTTAGTAAAACGACATGGTCTTTGATTGTGTCGTAACATTAAGTTAATTTTTTTTATTTCAAAAAGTATAGATGGAAGTTTTCTTCAGACCTAAACAATAGAGGAAACATTTGTCTTCCTTTTTTTTTTGAATGAAAAGTAAATTTCGTTTCTAAAATACTTAAGAATGATTTCTTTTAATGTACAATTTACAATGTATATATGTCTTTGGTTTTTAATACCAGATCGGGATCATCCGTAAAATCTCAACTTAAAAATGATGGTTGTCGACGACGAATAATTTAGTTTTCCAACCCCGAAAACCAAAATCTATCGTTCGATTTGGAATTGGTGTAAAAAGAAGGAAGGGTCGTAGGGTGAACTTTACCGTCTTAAGATCGGTTTTCTTTTTGTTTTTTTGTCCTGACCTTTACAGTTCTTTCATGGTTGTCTATTCTTTAAGACTCCATAGAACTCTTTGTCGTCAACCCTAATATGACTGTTTCTTTAGTGTCGGTTCCTTCTCTCGGGTTGGGTGATCGTTATATTCTACCATTTAAAGACTCATTTAATAGTTTATGTTTTTCGTCCTCACCTGGGACTCTTTCTGAGGACACCCCTCGAATATTATTCCTGTTTCCCCGGACTCGTTCTTACTCTCGTCTCGAAATCACTGAGGTTTAGAAGTGGTGTCTGCGATCCACTTCTATCCTTTGTTCCGTCGACACGAAACTATTGGTACATGTACAGGGTCGGACGGAAGGATAGGAGTCAAATACGTAGGACATTCTTTCGGACGTACGTATATTCGAACGTAGGACATTCTTTCCGACGTTTTGACAGTCAGTCTCAGACCAATTTCACTCTGCAGATGACTTTTTTTTCTCTGTATGTTACGTGTCCTTTGGTGACAGTTGATGGAAGAAATTGATTATATCAGGAAATAATTTCTTAAAACTACAAATCTATTCTTAGTGTACTATTATATTCTTTTTTTTTAGTCGTTACATTTCTCTCCCTGGATCTACTTGTTTGTCTTGTTGTTCTTTTCTGTTTAGTGTCTTTCCTTGTCTTGAGACTTCTTTTTTGTGTTTGAGTAATGGGAACATCTTTCATTTCTTTTATAATGTACATATTGTGTTTTTATTTGAAGGTGTTTTTTCTCCGTCTCTAATACTGTTCTGTAATTTTTCATTTTGATATTGTCTTTTAGTTTATCTTACTTTTGTTTTACACATATCATTTTTGTTTCAGTCAGTAAAGTTCTATATTGACTGTTTAATAATCTTATATATCGTATTTCTATATCTTTAATACTAATTCTATATCTTTTTACAATTCCTTGTGTCTCCTATTTGGGTACCTTCATTTTTTAAAGAGACTTTTCATGTGGTCTTCCTCTTTACTTTATTACATCTTTTTTCTTTATTTCTTTTGAAAGGACCTGTTTTCTTTATTCACCCACAAGACAAACTTTCTCGGACCCCATGATTCGTGTGTGTATATGTGTGTAGAGGGTCACTTTAAAGTTTTTAAGTCCCTAATTTTCTCTTAAGATTTTCGAAGGTCTCTCTTTTTCGTCCAATAATATATGTCTCCTTATTCATAGTTTGATTGTAATCTGGAAAATAGTCATTATTTTTTACGATCTTATATTGATTCGTTAATTGTTTTAAAAAGAACCTTTATTTCTGTACCTTGATTTTTAAGATAAAGGATAATTTGATCGTTAGGGTTATCACTCCCGTTTTATTTCCTTAAAAACCTGGTCGTTTATATAAATTCAAATATGACTACTGACGTAGACTTTTTTAAGAAACTCCTCGATCAGGTTGATTTGTTTTTACTTAGGTTGTTTTTCTTGCTGTACTCAATCTTCTTTGTCACCGTCACTAAGTCACTATCACTTCAGTGAGTCAGCACCGGCTAAGAAACACTGGGACACCTGACACAGGTACCCTAAGAGGTCCGTTCTTATGACCTCACCCAACGGTAAAGGAAGAGGTCCCCTAGAAGGGTTGGGTCCTAGCTTGGGTCCAGAGGGCGTGACATCCGTCTACAAAATGGTAGACTCAGTGGTCCAATCAGATATATACACTATATACTGTGTCCTTTTCTTTTCCTTCGAACTTTCCTTTACTTCCGGGTAATCCAGAATTCGTGACACATATTCTGTAAAACCTTACTTTTTCAAAATTATTACATCTTGTAAAAAAGGAGATTCAGGTTAGTGTTGTGAACTTAAATATATCACGGGGAAGGGGGAGACAGTATAAACCTACGAATCTTAAAACTAGGATTACAAAAGGAAGTCAGTTATTATTTAAAGGAGTTCTATTAAGCTAATGGTGGAGAGTGGAGATCCAAAGAGTACAGAGCGAAAGTTTACCCAAAGTTATACCCAGAAGTAAACCATTTGAAGTTCCGTTTTTGTAGACTATTATAAAATAAAATAGTAGTATACTTTCAATCCCCCTATATTTAACGAACCAAGTATCTGTAAAAGGAACTCATAAAAGTTTCAAATGATAAAAGAAGGTAAGTGAAACGACAACTTTACTATGGATCGATAGAACAAGGGATGTCTGGTGGTTGAGAAAGAGACTTTAGAAATTCTTAAACGAAATGTAGAAATTGTAAGGATTAAAATGAAATTATTTATACAGAATTCATACACAAGAGGGAATAAAAAGGGTAAATCGTATGATATTTGGGAAAGTGGTTAGACTTCGGAAAATAGAAACTTAAGATTCTTTGAATAGAGAAGTTAATAGAAATAAAGAAGTTAATAAAGTAGAAGAATTTTAAAGTAAAAACAGAAGACCTTAACGACAATTCTACAACCATGAACGTGTCAAGAAGAGATATAGAAAAGGAAAGGGTATATATACTCACAGAGTAAAGTTTAATAAAAGGGTAAATCCAATAATGATAAATGACTCTTAAGAGACACGATTAATCATCCAGACAACCAATAGATAAAACTTATATTTCATCACGTGTGGACAGTTAGGGTTTGAAGATTAGATAGGGAGGGGGTACTGTGACCGGGAGACTATTGGTTTTTAACCAAGAGATTCAGACACTCAGACAAAGACAAAGTATTTATTCACGTTAAACATAGTAAAAAAATTCTAAGACGTATACATACTGTAGTATATAGAAAGAGACTAAATGAAATAAGTCATACTATTAGAGACCCAGGTAGGTACAACGACATTTACCGTAATGAAGTAAGAAAAATTACCGTCTCATTATAAAGTAACATATATATACATGGTTAGAAGAAATAGGTAAGTACACGACTACCTGGAAATCCAACGAAGGTACAGAACCGATAACATTTGTCACGACGTTACTTGTGACCCACGGCGAGAAAGATAAAAGGTAGAGAAGTAGAAATAAAGAAAGGATAAAGAAGGACCTTCTCATCAGCAAGATTAGAAAGTTGATTAATTAAGTAAGTATAGGTAAGATAAATATTATAAACAACGTAAGAAGTAAAGTTTATAAAAAGTATGGATTATAAAGGTAAACCAAGATAAAAATACTAGAATAAAGTAAAATGTTTATACACAAAGGAGTATAGAAATATGACTAGTGTCAACAAAATTTAAGTACCAAGTAGATAATATTATTAGGACGAAATCTAGTACATACGACAATGGAATGATTAAAGAAATCCCTGTCGACTTTAGGAGTTTACAAATCGAAATAACCAGACACTCTATTACAAAGAGCCCATAGTCGTTAAGATAGTTCTATACATGATCCCCAGTGGTCTCCGTTCCGAAATTGATGGTAGTCGTGGTTACTCAAATTTTTTTGACCTCCCTTTCTCAGTAGCCTATCTATGACTTCGTATCTTTGACTCTTAGCTATGTAGTGTATGTAGGTGTGGAGATACCTTCATAAAGGATCCGACTTTGGGAAACCTCCTTCATCTTCCATCAGAGGGACCTGAACTTCCATGTGTCTCCTTCTTTAATTAATGACTCTCGTCTACCAGTCAGGTGTAGACAAAAATAGTCATGAAGTGACGTGATCCCAAAGACGTAACGGTATTACAACAAGAGACCTAAGACCTTGATCACCATACCCGATGATGACGGTCAAAGGTATCACTTCCTTGTTCTTAATTGAGTTCCATAAAATCACCTCTCCGACGGACACAGAGTCTCAAGTACCTCCGGTCGACGGAGAGTAAAATAAAAAAGTTCTTACTAAAACCCCTTTCCTTTGTCGTCGAATCCAATCAATCGATATAACCGTCTTTATGAAAAGTAAAGTGTCGTAAGATATGATAAACTTAATAAAATAATTAATACGTATCGTGTAGTAAAGACATTATTAAATTATTTTTATTTTTGATCAGATTGTTTTAACCGTAATAGTTTTTGATTTTTCTGGATTTCCAGTTTTGATTCTTCAAAAGACAGGTTGTACAGTATTACTAATTAAGACATAATTAAGAGAAGGGTTCTTCTTTTGTTCGGACAGAACTTTTCTAAATTATCAAAAATTACCATTCTCTTTGGGTTCATTCCATCCACAAGTCTCTCCCGTAGTCTTCCGTCTGTGTGATTTTAGTATTAGTGTCTTTTGATCAGTTAGACTAGTGTACCTGGTGTCGGAACAGATTGAGTTACTTTGATTCGGTACGGCACACCCCGGTGGGTTCTGCCCTCCCAGTACCACCTCTCCAGACTGTCTTACACCAGGTGACCTCTTCCCTTACCGTTTGGTGAAGTCATAAGAACGGAACTCTTGGGGTACTTGTCATACTTGTCCGTTTTACTTTCCTATGACTTTCTCCTTGAGGGGTCCAGCCATCCACGGGTTATACGATGTCCTCAAGTCACCTCTTTATTGAGGTCTTTGTTACTTACCTACCTCGGTTTCGTTTTTGTTATGGGTCAACACCTATACTGACCACTATCTTCGTTCCAGACTACGACATTTCTCGTTATAACGTATCCTTGGACCTTACAGTCCAGGTACTTAGTTCCGTTTAACCTTCCCCAGTTTCTCTTCTACCGGTTCTCACTTGCAGCTGTCAGATCCTTAGTCGCTTGATTTTACCTGATATTACCCACTTAAATTGAGTCTACTGGTAATATAGATGATGACACCCATCATTAGGGAATCTTCTTTACCCATCGGTAGTACCAGTTGTTCTCAGGTTTTACGTTGTGAACCTACGTCAGAGTTTGCTACGTTAGAGTTTTTGTTGTCTTACTAGAGACAAGTAAAGGTTCCGTTTGGTAAGTTATAGTGTCCTTAGGTTCGCATACGGGGTTGGTCACTACGACTTCTTCGACTTCAACTTGCCAAGATACTTCTGGATGTTCTGGAAAATCTTGATTGTGGGTTTTTTCTACAGGAAAATAATATCCCCTGACCTTACGTTTTCAACCTTCAGTTCTTTGTGGACCCCATTGTCCGTTTAAAGCGGAACCTTATACCTTACTTCGTCCCGTTTCCGATTATCTCAAAACGGTTCTTTTACGTGACCAGTATCGTTTGTGGGAGAAGGTTGTTGTGTTCTCTTCTGAGATGTGTACCTGTAGTGGTCTACCAGTTGTGGTTTTAGTCTTACTAATAGAAGGACCGTCGGTTTCTACCTCTTCGAGATATGTCAGTTGTTTTTGTTCTGGTCCTCGATTGGTACCGAATCGAGTACTTGAGAAATAACGGTTTAAGTCTGAATTTAACTTCTTTCATCCCTTTTGGTGATCTGGTAAGTCCATACTGGATTTAGTTTAGGGAATACTAATATGTCACCTTTACTCTTTATCCCTGATCTAGACTATCTCACGGACTTCTTGATACTTACCTCCAAGCACTGTGACATGTCCTCTGTCCCTAGTTCTGGTAGGAGTACCTTTTCTTTACGTTTTTTCGTTTGTTCGATAGACCCCTCCGGAATGTTTATCGACACTTTTCTTCTCTTCACTTTTCGTTTCCTCTTTTCCTTTCTATATTCGTAGACTTACGTCTCAAGGTTTCTTTTCGTTCCTCTCTATTTCGGAAGGAGTCGTTAGTTACGTTTCTTTATCTCCTTTTGTCTTACTCTTTCTAATCTCTAGAGAAGTTCTTTTAATCTCTGTGGTTCCATTGTAAAGTACGTTTCTACCCGAGCTATTTCCTGTCTTTACCAGACCTGGATTGTCTTCGTCTTCTATAATTCTTCTCCACCGTTCTTATGTGTCTTCTTAACATGTTTTTTCTAGAAGTGCTGGTTCTATTAGTACTACCACACCAGTGAGTGGATCTCGGTCTGTAGGACCTTAGGTCTGTAGGAACTGAAGGTAGGACCTTCAGTTCACCCGGAATCTTTCGTAGTGATACTTGTTTCGATCACCTCCACTACCTCAAAGTCAACTCGAGAAAGTTTAGGACTTTCTACTACGACACTTTCACAACGTGAGTTACACGGTCGTTTAGACCTTTTGAGTCGTCACCGGTGTCCTGACCTTTTCCAGTCAAAAGTAAGGTTAGGGTTTCTTTCCGTTACGGTTTCTTACGAGTTTGATGACGTGTTGACGTGCGTAGAGTGTGCGATCATTTCATTACGAGTTTTAAGAGGTTCGGTCCGAAGTCGTTATGCACTTGGCACTTGAAGGACTACAAGTTCGACCAAAATCTTTTCCGTCTCCTTGATCTCTAGTTTAACGGTTGTAGGGGACCTAGTACCTTTTTCACTCTCTCAAGGTCTTTGTGTAGATAAAGACGAAATAACTGATACGGTTTCGGAAACTAACACACCTAGTGTTATTTGACACCTTTTAAGACTTTCTCTACCCTTATGGTCNAGTGTGCGATCATTTCATTACGAGTTTTAAGAGGTTCGGTCTGAAGTCGTTATGCACTTGGCACTTGAAGGACTACAAGTTCGACCAAAATCTTTTCCGTCTCCTTGATCTCCAGTTTAACGGTTGTAGGGGACCTAGTACCTTTTTCACTCTCTCAAGGTCTTTGTGTAGATAAAGACGAAATAACTGATACGGTTTCGGAAACTAACACACCTAGTGTTATTTGACACCTTTTAAGACTTTCTCTACCCTTATGGTCTGGTGGACTGGACGGAGAACTCTTTAGACATACGTCCAGTCCTTCGTTGTCAATCTTGACCTGTACCTTGTTGTCTGACCAAGGTTTATCCTTTTCCTTATACAGTTCCGACATATAACAGTGGGACGAATAAATTGAAGATACGTCTCATGTAGTACTCTTTGCGACCCGACCTTCTTTGTGTCGACCTTAGTTCTAACGACCCTCTTTATAGTTATTGGAGTCGATACGTCTACTGTGGTGGGAGTACCGTCTTTCACTTCTTCTTGATTTTTTAGAGAACTACTTTCTCCTCTCACTTTTTCAACCGAATTTCGAGTTGTAAGTCTTTTGCTTCTAGTACCGTAGACCAGGGTAGTAAAGTACCCTTTATCTACCCCTTTGTCACCTTTGTCACAGTCTGAAACAAACCCGACGTTTTAGTGACGTCTACCACTGACGTCGGTACTTTAATTTTCTGCGAATGAGGAACCTTCCTTTCAATACTAGTTGGACAACGATTCAGTGAAGTCAGTACAGACTGAGACACGCTGGGGTATATTCCGTCGGGTGGTCCGAGGTGGCAGGGACCCTAAGAGGTCCGTTCTTGTGGCCTCACCCAACGGTAAAGACAGAGGTTACGTACTTTCACTTTTCACTTTCACTTCAGTGAGCCAACACAGGCTGAGAAACGCTAGGGTACCTGACGTCGGGTCGTCCGAGGAGGCAGGTACCCTAAAAGGTTCGTTCTCATGACCTCACCCCACGGTAACGGAAGAGTACAATCGTATAATTTTTCGTCTCTGTAATGAAACGGTTGTTTCCAGGCAGATCAGTTCCGATACCAAAAAGGTCACCAGTGCATACCTAAACTCTCAACCTGACACTTCTTTCGACTCGCGGCTTCTTAACTACGAAAACTTGACACCACGACCTCTTCTGAGAACTCTCAGGGAACCTGACGTTCCTCTAGGTTGGTCAGGTAGGACTTCTTCTAGTCAGGACCCTTAAGAAACCTTCCTTACTACGATTTCGACTTTGAGGTTATGAAGCCGGTGGAGTACGCTTCTCAACTGAGTGACCTTTTCTGTGCGACCCTCCCTAACCCCCGCACTCTTCCCCTGCTGTCTCCTACTTTACCGACCTACCCGTAGTGGCTGAGCTACCTGTACTCAAACTCACTTGACCTCAACCACTACCTGTCCCTCCGGACCACACGACAACAAGTACCCCAGCGTTTCTCAACCTGTATTGACTCGTTGACTTGACTTGACTTGACTTACCCATCATGGGTGTCCTCCCCGTTTCCTGTCTTCTAGACGTTGTATATTATAAAATTTCGTAAAGTCTAAGTTGACGATTTTTCGATGACTTACGGTCCTTGAAATTGGTAAGGACTTTTTACCTGAGTGTCTCATTTTAATTAGTTTGTCTAGTCGGTTGTTCTAGCATACAATCAGTCCTTGTGTAAAACCTTCCTGTGAACAGACACTTTTATCTCTTATTCTTAACATGTTGTATGTTGATAATAACGGTTAGACAATAAAAATATCAAAAAGGTTCTTTAATGTTACTATTAGTAGGTTGAGATGATAAAAAAACAATCGTAGAAATTTTGAACTTTATCTTGACTATTTTCCCTTTAAGTCATTTTATAAAATAGACTGTCTGACTAAGTGTAAAAAAAAAGGGGAAACTAAATGGATTATCCTCTCATGGTCTTAAACATTATGTTCCTTTGGAATATCCCTCCTATTTTTGTATTTTTCAATAAAGTTAAAGACTCCTCTATGAAAAAACGGAAGTACTTGATTAGACTTGAGATAAAAACGAAGTACTAGGTTACGTGGATGTAAAAGTAATAATAACGAAATTCTGTCCTTTTTTATTAAAAATCTTAACTGTGTCTTTTTATTCGAAGGGAACACCGAGTCTGCCATTTCTTAGATCGACGTTACGTCCTCTGGACCCAAGTTAGAGACACAACCCTTCTAGGGGACCTCTTCCCTTACCGATGGGTGAGGTCATAAGAACGAACCTCTTAAGGTATCTGTCTCCTCGGACCGTCCCAACTTTCTCCGCCTGTGTTGACTCACTGAAAGTGTCTTTATGCTTCAAATTGTTTTTGTCTAAAGGTGTTTAAGACAATCTTATAAAAGTCGAAGTTCATTGTCCTTTAGACTTATTAATATTTAATCAAGTATTTTATATAAAAACGTTCATCTATCAAGGTCTTACCAAAGTCGTTAAGTTGGTTTATTATTACGATCCAATAGTAAGAATCTTAAGAGAACCGAAAGGTAAGAAAAGTTCAACGGTCATGGTCGAGATTCGTAGTGTAACAAAATATCTCGTCAGTTTGGTCTCTCCCTTTCCTGAGAAAGCCGTAAACAAAAGAAGACCTTTTATCGAAAACGTTCACAGGAGGACCTCGGAAAGGAACACGAGTAACCGGTCTTGACATAGTACACCTTCCGTCCCTTTTACTTTATTGGACCGTTTCCTATTTTTACTGATAAAATCTTATTAGTGATAAGTTGAGGACCCCGACCCGTTGAACAGTCATTTGTTTTAGTACCAAACCAATTGTTCTCGATTACTAATATCCCATCGTTGACTGTCACAGACGGTGTAAGAAAAGAAGATTTAGACCCTGTAAACTTCAAAACTTACTCTAGGATGAGTCAAAGTCATCGTCGAGGTCAAATTTTGAAGATGATAAACGAAAGTAACTTTAACTAAATAACACAATCAAAATCCACATGTCGTGTCACTAAGAAAAAAGACATCTAATATAAGGTAATACACGAGACACGAGTCAGTACAAGTTGAGACACTCAGGTACCTGTTGTCGGATGGTCCGATGCGACAGGTACTCTAAAAAGTCCGTGCTTATGACCTCACCGAGTGGTAAAGGAAGAGGTCTATCAGGTAATACCCAATAATATTGTATAACCCATGTTAAGGAACACAATATGTCATTTAGGGACAACGAGTACACAACTATTTGTCATCAAACGTAGACAATTAGGGAATAAGAATTAAACAGGGAGGAAGGAGGAGAGAAATCCATTGGTCTTCAAGTAAAAGATATATATAAGTAAACATAATAAAAAATTCTAAGGTGTATGTTCCCTAATATATAATATATCATAAACAGAAGAAGACTGTTCAGTCATTAGTAATATAAGAGATTCAGGTAGGTACAACGACGTTTACCCTCATAAAGTAAGAATAAAATACCGACTCTCCTCGGACCATTCGATGTATATCAGGTACCCCTTCGTTTCTCAGTCTGTGCTGACTCGTTGATTGGGTGTTTTTATAAATATGTGTGTATCTGTGTCACTCGGTAGAAGAATCCAGTTGACAGACAACTGTCCGTGAACCCAATGAAAGTACAGAACCGATAATATTTATCAGAACGATAATTGTAGCCCCAAGTACATAGGAACGTTTAATTTCGAAAATGAAAAAGGTTTATATGTGGGTCCTCACCTTATCGACATAGTATACTGTCAAGATAGAAATCGAAAATTTCATTGGAGGTATAACAAAATGTATCACCGACGTAAATGTAAATATGGTTGTCTTATGTTCTCAAGGGAAAGGAGGTGTAGGGGAGGTTGTAAACGATGAACATATGTATAACTACTATCGATAAGACTATCCACACTTCGTTATGGTGACACCAAAAACTAAACGTAAAGAGATTATTAATCGTTACGACACTTAGCAAAACCCGAAGGGACCACCGAGTCTGCCATTTCTTAGTCCTCTGAACCCAAACTAGGGACCCAACCCTTCTAGGGGTCTTCTACCTTTACCGATGAGCACAGTCATAAGAACGGACCTCTTGAGGTGCCTGTCTCCTCGGACGTGCAATGTCAGTACCCCGGCGTCTCAGTCTGTGTTGACTGATTGTCGGTCAATCGGTAGTCTTTCAGAAGAAACCTTTTTAAATATAAGTCCAGAAGACGGGTGAAAAACTAACCCAACAAAAAGCTGTGACTCAACATACTCGACAAACGTATAAGACCTATAATTAAAGAACAATCGACGTAGTGAACGTTTACACAAGAGAGTAAGGTATCTAATAGAAAAGTAAAACAACTGGTAAAGGAAACAACACGTTTTGGAAAATTTTAAAGTAAGTCAAGTCAGCGAGTCAGCACAGACTGAGAAACGTTGGGGTACTTAGCGTTGTACGATCCGGAGGGACAGGGAGTGGTTGAGGGCCTCAAGTGGGTTTGAGTGCAGGTAGCTCAGCCACTACGGTACGTCGGTAGAGTAGGAGACAGCAGGGGAAGAGGAGGGTGGGAGTTAGGGAGGGTCGTAGTCCCAGAAAAGGTTACTCAGTTGAGAAGCGTACTCCACCGGTTTCATAACCTCAAAGTCGAAATCGTAGTCAGGAAGGTTACTTATGGGTAATCCGGGGTAAATGAAAACGAAAATAAAGAAAACGGAACTCTCATTAGATTCTTTTATGACAATTCTACATACAGTCACAACGTGGATACAGAAGATCCTCAAAATGCCACAGCAGTATGTAAATCCAGAAATTTGGTAAAACTCAAATAAAGACATATACCTACTTGAACTCAAATAAAAACCTGTTCCCTTACAAGATTAAAGTAACAAAACGTGCATCAACAGGTCAAAAGGGTTATGATGAACAACTTTTCTGACAGAAAAGAGGTGACATATAAGAACGGAGTAAACAACATCTAATTGACTGGTATTCATACACCCAAATAAAGACCCGAAGGAAAAGACAAGACAACTAGACAAGACACACTTATGGTACGACAAAACTAATGACGTGAAACTTCATATCAGACTTCAGACCTTCCCAATATGAAGGTCGAAACAGGAAGAAAGAGTCCTAATGAAACCGTTAAGACCCAGAAGACGTCAAGGTGTATTTGAAAACCTAAAATAATTTTGATAATAAAATGGACTTGGATCCAAAGATGATGAGTAATAAACGGAAGACATTTTAAGGTTGATCGAAAACTGTGGGTTGTTACATCATAAGTAATTAGATAGAGTTAACGTACTTCAATGTTTCTTAAGTAGAGTAACTTATCTCGTTTGTATTGACCAATCGATGACCACCTATTTCAACAAAGACATAAAGAATTGAGAACGTTTGTTACAGTGTAATTCATAGAGACATATTGAATGAAAATACGTAGTCATGTACACACTCGTCCCATTTAAGGCCTTTTTTTACAAACCAGTTTCTCACATACATATAAAATAATCTATTTTTGTAAGTTACTCACTAGGAAATTAAATGTAAATTTTTTAATACTTACCTCGACACGTAATATGTTTTCATTTAGACAGTCGATGAACTCAACATAAAAAGAAACTTGATAGATCAAGATAGTAAACAGTGACAAGATGATATTTCAATAAGGAAAAAAATTAACTAAACATTCTCAGAAAACAAATTTTTTATCCTGTAATTGGAAACAGAGTCAAAGGTCAAACAGTAAATAGTAAACTATAAATTTATAAAAATATATATATTAAAAATTAAACGTTTTTTAGTTAGAGAGAGAAAAAAAAAATGTCGAAGACCCAAAAGACAGTACCAACCTTTCCGAAGAGATAGGATTTAATAATTTTCGTTGATCTGAATATAAAAATAAACAATTCATATTTTGAACTCACATGGGTCTTAAAAAAAACACTATATATCTGTAGTTAATCTCAGTCCTAAAACGAAAAACGAACAGTCCAGAATTCACTGTAGAGTCATAGTAAATGACGTATTAGATAAAAGGAAGAGACTGACCGTTACGGTGAAATGGTATATGATTTAAGAGTATACATTAATCCATATAAAATATCACAGACGACGTAAGGTAAGGTAATTAGACGTGTTTTAATATCGAAAGATTTATGAACCATTATAATATAATAGAAAGTAAAAGTTTTGATAGAAATCACAAGAACTTACGAAGAAAAAGGTCCACTTGAAATTAAGTGTAAATGATAGTTTACTGGATTCAAAATAAAAAAGTGAAAACCGACGTGACCAAGAAACAACAAAATACGTCGGAAAGAGATCGATACCGTTCCCACCGATGAGAAGCAACACCACGTGTCCAAAGAGTACCGTCAGCGAAGAGGACGACACCTCGTGTCCGAGATCCTCGTGCCCGAAGTCGTCGACATCGTGTGTCCGAGTCGTCAACACCGAACGTCCTGGATCTCGCACCCGTGTACCCGAATCGACGAGAGTCGTACACCTTAGAAGGGTCTGGTTCCTGACTCGGGCACAGGGGATGTGACCGTCCGACTAAGAATAGGTAACGAGGTAGTCCTTCAGGGTATACTGGATTTAAAATATAAATTTTATACTTTATGGAAATATTCGAATATTGATCGTTTTTATGGGGACGTTCTCACTTTCCCCCTTCAATACGTTTCAATAATGGTGGTCATTGCAACTCTTCTTTTTTTCATGTATTAGGTCAAATAGTCTTATTACCGTGTGGATTATATTTTCTACGATTTGTCTTTCGTTACTTCAGATCAATGTAATTTTTACATGGGAGTAGAGGATCGAGTCATTGATTAGACACATTTACTGTCGTTTTGTAAGCAAGGTCCCAGAAGAGATGTGACGGCTTGACCGGAATAAATCAATTGACAATTCTCATTTTCCCAGTTCTTATATCCTTGAATGTGTGTGTGTTTCTAATTTCTTTTTGTTTTGTGGTTACAGTTATTCGTGTAAGGTTCCGACTTTTAGTCATCTAAAACGTAAATTTCAAAAGTACTTTTACAAATATCTATTTAGTTTAGAACGTCTGTACTGATTGTGTCGGGAGTAAAAAATAAAAGTGTCGGACTATTGCCGTTTTTCCCTGTTTTAAATTGACAGTTTTAAAACCTCGATCTACTGCTCGGAAATTCTAGTTGACCAGGTTAGGGCAAAAGTCTACTTGTTAGTCCAGGTCTCTTTAATGTGTTAAAACGGTTTCGATGTCTTCCTACTCACCGTCTGGGTCTACTTCTTTCTAGTCTAGGAGACTAAGACTTAAGTGATAAGAAAGTTAAGATTGTTCGACGGTGATACCAATCCTGTCTTACCATATTTGTGACCGTCTACACCCTTTTATCTCAGCTGTCTTAAATTCCTTGTGTTGTTCATTTGTGTGATTAATGATATGTCATCCTTGATCTACAAATATTCTCAAGACATAGTAGTTACGGGATAAATCATAGACCGTTTACAACTTCTGTGTTATATACAAACAATGGAACTTATTTTTTTTTTGTCTATACTCTTTCGTCAAGGTAATAACAGTCGACTCAAAGATCTCGTTTGGTATTTCAAGACCAACACACTGTCTAGAAGATTTGTATTAAAAGTTAATCACAATTTGTCTCGAATGTATACCCTTCAGACGATTTGGGGGACACAAGTGTCTGGATAACGGTTTTCAATACGTCTTTATTTGAGTTTAAAAACTACGCGACTTAAAACTACATTAATACATACACAATCTGTGTTATGGTCATTTAGGAAAAAAGGATTCGTCGACAGTTAGGTGACTAAATTTAAAATTAAAGGAAGATTCCTTTTGTGTTTTGACAATATGAGATCAATTTTTTTAATCTCAACTTTTTTCTTTCTCAACTACAAAGAAATCCAGAATTTTACGATTTAGACTCAATTAAGTAAATTCAGTAATATTTATCGTTAGTAAATTCTAAAATGTCATAGACTATGTTATTCTTTAATATTGTTCTTCGTCATTAAAATGTTGATCTATATGATAGAGATTAACCACCAGAGTTGTCAAGTATGTTTAAAGATAATACTGACATTTGTTAGGTTAAACTTCGAGTGTATTTTCGTCAAAAGTAGTCTATTGAGTGTAATGACTTAGTGTCTTTGTATCGTTAATACACAATTCAGGTAGAGTTTAATATGATTAATTGATATTATTTTGTCCAAATCTTCTTGTCAATTATTTATCTTACAAATTTATTTGATGTCTCGTAGGTATATTATTTTAACCATAAAAGATTCCTATAAATTATTATATCTTCAAATTTATCATGACACAGAATAGGAATTTTCCTGAAACTTACCGAATGTTTCATTCATTAAAAGATTGTTCTATTTTAATTTTAAATTTGTCTGAAAATTTTTAATCGATTTTCATTGAGATACCCTCCTGTTATGTATGTGGTATCAAGACTGGACTCCAGAAGATTAACCAGATTGAATTCGGTCACTTTTTTTAAAATCTGATCCTCATGACTTTTCTAACTTATGAGAAATTCTTTAGGACTTATTTCAGACACATAAAGTCATCAAAAAAAAAAAAAAACTCCAAAACTTTTCGTCTCAGTTCTAATATGACGGTCTATTTATAAGTCTTAGTACAATTGTTGATTCCAATTTTGTTATACGAGATTAGGGATTGGACCCAAACTCCTCAATTTCTTAAAGTCCTCTGTTACGAGATATTCGATTCTAGACTTTCTACTCGTTTTTAGTCCATGTGAAACCTCCATCCTCCTTTCTCACTGAACCCATCCCTCTTGTGATACCCTTTTTGGAGTTTTCGTACTTTTTATACGGTAACTATTAATTATAAGTCACCAGTACTTTTTTTCTTAACCACCGTTCCACTCCCACCTATAGTTCTTACCCCTTGATTGATTCGACTCCGTATAACATTTCCTTAGACACTCAATCCGACTCAAATCTGAATTAGACTCCCGTTTCTTCTTGTTAATTTTTTTTAGAATTCGTTCCCTCTCTTTTTACTAGTCCAAAGATAAAAATTTTCTAAAGGACCCTTAGGACCCCACCAGATCACTATTCCTGAACCTCGAAAGTGACGACCCCCGGACCCAAGTTAGAGACCAAGTCCTTGATTCTAGGGTGTTCGACACAGTGTACCGGTTTTTATTCCCATAAAAGAAGAGAATAATCATGATTAGTTTTCCATTCCACAATTAGATAAGAAGGGATACGTGTTGATATTCTAGGTACTTCAATCTCGAGAATAAATATCAAAATAGGGATCACGAATCTAATAGACCGTGGATCTTGTACTGGTTTTCCATAAACAACTTATTTACAATTTCATATGCCAAGACATGAATTAACCATTGTGTCTGTGTCAACGTAAGACGAGTTTCACACTTCTTACCAAATCCCCTCCCTACCCTATGTGTCCTTCTTCTTATGATCTCTGTATCCAGTTCGTCCACGACTGTCAGGTTTGATCACTTTATCGTTATTCTTGTCTCTCTTCTACCTCCATTTTGATTATACTGAACTAATGACCTATCTAGTTACTTGGACATCCGTCATAACTGTATGTACACACTTTTGACTCCATGGGTTGTTATTGTGGTCGAGTTTGATCACAGTTAGGTGAAGATGAGGATCTCACCGATATTTACTCTATGGTAAAATGAATTTTATATTAAACCCAGTGAATATCTGTGCATTTCATTCCGAATTGTAATTCATTGGACAGGTACGAATGAACTAATTCCTGACTCTATCCGAGACCCTCTCGATCTTCTCACTAAGAATTAGGACCGGTGATAAATCTTCAGGGAGAATTCCCTCCTCACCTCCTACGTGGTTCTTCTGTCTGTCTCTTTTTTCCCCTGAATTTCTTCCCTCGTCTCTTCTTCCCCTTTTACCCTTCCTTCTCTCTCCTCATTTCCTTCCTCCCTACCTTCCTTCACTGGATTCCTTTCCTCTTTCCCTCTCTACCTTTTTTGTTCTTTCTTTTTACTTTTCTTTCATTAAAGTCAAAGTGAGATTATACGGTCGTCTCTGTGACTCCAAAGTGTTGAGGTTCATCATTACCGTTGTCAAAATCCGTCCAAGATTGGTCTACGAGTTGAGACGGTATTTTTAGAAGTCAATTTCCTACATGTGTATCGGACAACATATGTATTGGAAACCTGTTACGTTAAATGTCCGTATGACAGTTATAATTTGTGAACCTTTTACATGTAAATCTGTTTTCTTACTATAAAAGTTTTGAAATTAGTCTAGTTTTGGGATCGTAAGTAAAAGTCGTTGTACCTACCTGGATCTCTAATAGTAAACTTGACTTCATTTAGTCTGTCTCTTTCTGTTTTTAGTATTCTATAGTGAATGTACACCTTGGACTTTATGCTGTGTTTGTTTGAATACATGTTTTACCTTTGTCCGAGTGTCTGTTTTGTTTGATTACCAATGGTTTCACCTTTCCTACCCCGACCTCCCTATTTCATTCATAAACCCTAATCATCTATGTTTAATGATATACATTTTATCTATGTTCCAGGATGACATATAATATCTTTTGAAATGTAAATCATATTATTTGATGTTACCTTTTCTTAGTCTTTTTCTCGTATATATATGTGTGTATTTATACATATGTGTGTATGAGTCAAGTCAAGTGAGCGAGTCAACACACACTGAGACGCTCGGGTCCCTGACGTCGTGCGATCAAAGATATCATACACACATAAGAACCGTTCTCCACCGTTCTTATACGTGTATGATATCTTTTAATTTAGTTGACATACGGTCTTTGATTGTCTTGTGACATTTAGTTGATGTGAAGTTAATTTTGTTGTTGTTTTTTCGGGAAAGTTATTAGAAGATATAAAAAATCCCCTTTTTTTTGGTCTAAAGAACATAAACATAACATGTTCCGTGACTTATTAGTCTGAATTGATAAAGAGGTTGGAGTGAAGTGCATTGAACAGAGTGGAAACTATACGTGATGGAGGGAGACGAAACCCTTGTGTAATTTAAGAAAAGACGAAACTTTAGAAACACATACGTGAAGGGAGTCAAGCATTGTGTCAAGAAGGATTGAGAGACAAAGAACAGACTTTAGAATTTCGAACGGAGGAGTCTTTGTCAAAGGGTTGGATAAGATAGATTCACCCAGGAGAGTACAATGAGTGATAATATCGTAAGTTAAAAAAAAGAAGTGTCATGAATCTTTCGTTCGCATCCAGAGAGAAGTGATTTTTCTCAGGAAACTCTCTTCCATAGAATAGGAGATCAGGTGTCGATACTTGGATTTGTATGAATCGTATGTATTCCGTGACTTTATATAACCCTCTTTCCCTCCCTCTTCCGGTTTGAAGCTACAATCATCTACTAGTTGTTAATGATAACTTAATTGTTTTTTTGAACGAACGTGACACCCTATTAAGTGGTGTTTCGTTATTTTTTTAATTTCTTGGGTATCGTTATAACCACTGAAAGTAAAAGATTTTCAACTAATTTCGTCATTAATTCGTTATTTAGGTGAATAGAAAACCATTATTTTGGTATTACTGTTTTTATATGGTGTTAAATTACATTCAAATTTTTGTCTTGACAGTCAGTGAGTCACCACAGACTGAGAAACGTTGGGGTACCTGATGTCGTGTGGTCCGAGGACACAAGTACCCTGAAGGGTCCGTTCTTATGACCTCACCCAACGGTAAGGGAAGAGGTCCCTGTCTTATATTTTAACACGATTTAAAATATTTTATTTATTCGAATTTTTCTGATCTTCCTTTATGTATTTATTTTAAAATTGTCTAATACAGACTTACCAAACTATATCAAAGACAAAATGTAGAAAGACATAAAAAGTTTAAGAGATGTTGTTCGTATAATAATGAGAATATTAGTTTTGTTTTAACTTGTTTTTCTTGTTAATACCGGTAAGTAACGACCGGAATTTCAATCGGTATCGTTACTTACTTTATATAACTGGTTAAGACTTTTAATGATTTATTATTATTAAGTAAAAATTTTATAAGTTTACTATCAGTAATTTCGGATAAATAACAGTATCACGTAAAAAAAACGAGTCAGAAATGGTGATCGTGAAGTGGTGAAAAAGGAAAATTAAAACCCCTCATGAAATCCTACCAGTTCTTATTTTTTGACTTTTTTGGAAACGTGGAGTTATTTTGTTTGTTTTTTGGAAGAAACGTGGAGTTGAAGATTTGGGACCGACATAGTAATAGATCAACATATAATTATTCTGTCATGAAGTGATTCAAATTAAAAAGAGTAGATCATTTACTCTGATTATGATGGTTAATCTTGATAAATACTTCAAGGTACGAATCATTGACCGTAAATCCCAGATTTATTTCTTATCGGTAATCCTTTAGTTGAGACTTATAAGTAGTCTTCCTGACTACGACTTCGACTTCGAGGTTATAAATCGGTGGATGACACTTCTCGGCTGAGTGACCTTTTCTGGGACTGCCAGTTTTCTAGCTCCCGTCGTCTTCGTCCACCGTCTCTTACTCTACCGACCTTTCGTAGTAGCTAAGTTACCTGTACTCAAAGTCGTTTGAGACTCTCTCTCACTTCCTGTCCCTACCGTTCGACGTTAAGTACCCCAGTGTTGCTCAACCTGTACTGAATGGTTGACTAGTTGATATTAGGTAGTCTTGTAATGAATGATCTATGTAATATTCGTGAGACTCTCTGGTACTAGTAGATCAAGGTTACATAGGGGTCAGATCGTACTCGGTCGTACATCTTCAAAAATTGTGTATGGATAGCTTAGTTAATGATAAAAGTGATGGACAAAAAGTCCGTCTCGACTCATTCTTAACATCCCCTAATAATAAGGTAGAAGGATCATTAAATTTACCTTTTGATCTAATTCAAAATTTTCGATCTCCTTTAGTTTCTAATTTAGTATACGGAGGTGTAATAGGATACCATCATCTTTTATTTACTCATTTGTTCTATCTTTTAAAATCTGTACCATTTATTACAATAATCAGTAAAGAATCTTATAAAGAAAGATACCTTAAAGTCAGGTACCTTAAGAGGTCCGGTGTTATGACCTCACCCATCGACAAGGGAAGAGGTCCCCTAGAAGGATTGGGTCCAGAGGGTTTGACGTTTGTCTAAGAAATGGTCGACTCGGTGTTCCCTTCGGGTGAAGAAAGGTATCAAAATGTAATATAGTCGTGGATGACTGAAGAACAATATCATCTACTTCTTAAAATGATGGAACTACGATAGAAGGGTGATTTAAAATAGGGTTAAAAACCAATTTAACTAAAATCGAAAACGTAATAATACTTCTCCCCCTATGACGAGTAACATCTCGGTTTTTGACATGATACTACTCCAGACGAAAAATTTTTATAAAATAAAAGGACGACACAAGGATAGGAGAATGTAGTCTATAATAAATGGCTAATTATGGAAAATATAAGGTTAACAAGTTTGTAGATAAATCAGATGAAAATAGAGAATAGATGAAAATCAGTTGGAGTGAAAAACCACTCCTCCTCTCCAGATAAAAGGATACAGGAGGACGAGGTTATACTTGACCCACAAGTATGTAAACAACACGTCCATAGTACAACCCTACCTGGAAGTAACGAAATGACACAATCTAAGAGAAAAGGAGGCAAGAGTGTTACAAAAGAAAAATTGATGAAAATGAGGGAAACAATCATATATACAGCATGATTGAAGACTTTTTCTCACGTATTTTCTACTAGTAAAAAATTTAGAACACACCGTCTGTGACAATTGACGTACTAGGTTGTCGGTAAAGGTTTAGGGAATGAGACATATGTTATGTTTCCGACCTTTTCGATTTACGAACGAAAGGGTCTGAGAGGACTTCGGTACAAAGTATCAAGATCAGTTACTTTACAGTCATCCCTCGAAAGACCCGTGTAAACCGAGAGGAAGGAAAAAAGGATAAACCTTCCTTCCGTACTACAATCTCCACACAGTCAGTTGAACGGTGGTACTCCAAGTCAAGTCAAGTCAGCGAGTCAGCACAGGCTGAGAAACGCTGGGGTACTTAGCGTCGTGCGGTCCGGAGGGGACAGGTAGTGGTTGAGGGCCTCAAGTGAGTTTGAGTACAGGCAACTCAACCACTACGGTAGGTCGGTAGAGTAGGAGACAGCAGGGAAAGAGGAGGACGGGGGTTAGGGAGGGTGGTAGTCTCAGAAAAGGTTACTCAGTCGAGAAGCGTACTCCACCGGCTTCATAACCTCAAAGTCGAAATTGTAGTCAGGAAGGTTACTTGTGGGTCCTGACTAGAGGAAATCCTACCTGACCAACCTCGAGGAACGACAGGTTCCCTGAGAGTTCTCAGAAGAGGTTGTGGTGTCAAGTTTTCGTAGTTAAGAGACCGCGAGTCGAAAGAAAGATCAGGTTAAGAGTGTAGGTATGTACTGGTGTCCTTTTTGGTATCGGAACTGATCTGCCTGGAAACAACCGTTTCATTACAGAGACGAAAAATTATACGATAGATCCAACCAGCATTGAAAGGAAGGTTCCTCCTTCGCAGAAAATTAACGTACCGACGTCAGTGGTAGACGTCACTAAAACCTCGGGTTTGTTTATTTTCAGACTGTGACAAAGGCGTAGATAAAGGGTACTTCACTACCCTGGTCTACGGTACTAAAGCAAAAGACTTACAACTCGAAATTCGGTGGAAAAAGTGAGAGGAGAAAGTGAAAGTAGTTCTCCGAAAAATCAAGGAGAAGTGAAAGACGGTATTCCCACCACAGTAGACGTATCGACTCCAATAACTATAAAGAGGGTCGTTAGAACTAAGGTCGAACACGAAGAAGGTCGGGTCGCAAAGAGTACTACATGAGACGTATATTCAATTTATTCGTCCCACTGTTATATGTCGGAACTGCATGAGGAAAAGGATAAACCTTGGTCAGACAACAAGGTACAGGTCAAGATTGACAACGAAGGACTGGATGTATATCCAAAGAGTTCTCCGTCTAGTCCACCAGACCATAAAGGTAGAGAAAGTCTTAAAAGGTGTCAAATAACACTAGATGTGTCAGTTTCCGAAACCGTATCAGTTATTTGGTCAATTTTTATCTTTTTGTATACTTTTTCTTGGACTCTCGTAAATACTGTAAAGAATATGTAGTCAGGGTCTAATAGATGTAGATCTAAAGAGTAGGGCACTCTGTTTTCTAAGGGCTAAACAAATTCGGTAAGAGAACCAAAAGATAATACACGTGTGTGTGTGTATGGGGTGACTATTTGGACCATATAGACTTTTATGGTAAAGAAGGGAGTAAAGGAACCACAAACCGATCTTTATCTTAAGGTCCAACTACTATTAAAAGGGAGTCTTAAAAATTCTGGAACAAAGGGGGAAATCGAAGGTTACAACGACTTTAAAGATCGTAAGATTCTGGACAAAGAAACTTACACTGGAGTAAAATGTAACCATCGAAAAGTCTATAAGAAAAATACTGACTATACATTTTAAGGTGTTACTCGTTACTATACAGTAGACTAACTCTTCCCAAACAAGAAAATTAAGTTTCATGACTGTAGGTTTTCCCCGGTAAATATTAGACGTCTGGTTATGAAAAGTCAAATCCCTTTAAAAGACAATCAGGAAGTAAAATATTAGAACAGAGCGTGTAAGAGGAACGAGAGGTATCTATCTCTTTGAGAATAATCAAATTGTGGTCTGGAGAATGTGACAAAAAGATTCCAGGAATAAAAGAGGTCAAAGATGGTAGAGACAGAGAAACAGATAAAGAGTCCTCTACAGAATGATGAGAAGACAAAAAATTGTTTTAAATAAAGGTTTTCCAGAAAGAATCAGAGACTAGAAAGTAACATAGGATAATAACAAAATACCTACGTTATAGGAAAAGAGAATCTTTTGGCTAGAACTAGTAATTGACTGTCAAGTAAATGTCACTTCTTTATTTTAAATTGACTTTTATCGTAAATATGTTACCCCTTGTGGCGTCCCCTTGACCCGGTACTTTCATTGGTGACATGACCCCCGATCGGTCTTTCTAGTCTGTAGAATCACCTCCGGCCATGGGGTTTGTTGACATAGACCTTTAGAAAAGATACTGTGGTGTATAAAGGAGATCTCTTCCACTATGATTTGAAAACATCCTCTGTGTACGGATCTTAGGATTGTCGTCCCTTTCCCAATCTTCAAGGTGATAAGTCATGTACCTGAATTAAGAGGATAAAATGTGGGACAAGAGAGACGGAAGTGTCTCGGATATAAAGAGGTCCTATACTTTAAGATCGGAGACGGGTTATCCTTCATACCCCCTTCCTAGGACTCCCAGTTTGACGGAGCGTACATGAAAAAATAATGTCACAATAGAAAAAAATTTTTTTGAGAAGGATTTATATTCGTTGATAATATTTATATATATATATTATTTATCATTTTCCTTTTCGTTTTTGTTTATCTATTTTCCTTTTCGTTCGATTAGATTAAAGAATGGGATTACGAGATTAATCCGTGAAATTTCGTGACTCAGAATTTGTTTATAGTAATAAGACACATATGATTTACGTCCGTTTCACTGATGGTTCGTCCCATTGATACACTCAAAAGGTTTTATTCTTTGAAAACTCTTACTTACCCTGTGATAATTATTAATACATATTTGACCCTAATAAAGTCCGTTTGATTAGTGGAATAATAGTCCTCTTATTGAAAGACCTACGACTCTTATATTTCAATATTCCGTAATGGTTACTTGTTACACTTCAGAAGGGAGTTCTTGTTTCTGTATGAGATGATATACACAGATTGTATATTCAGTGGAATCGCTTTTACCTTCCACCTTTCTTGATCGTTTATATCCTAGTATGTCAAAAGTTTTCCATGATTAAGAATATTAGTGGGAATTGTTCACGTGTATGTTTATTAGAGAAATGTTTAAACGTATAACAGAAAGACAATTTCCCTTAGTAGTATTATTATTAAGTATATCGTAAAAATTTGTCCAACTTGAGTTATTAAATCGACCATCTCTGAAAAAAGGAGAATAAGTCTTAATGAAACTAATTCGTTTACCCTTTTCGTAATTCTTACCAATCTTTCTTTTCGATTACCCAATATCAGAAGATGGACTTCATTAATTCTGTACTCTCTTCTTAGTGATTAACGGAAATGGGTAAGGTCTCAGAAAGAACCATGGTAGACTATAATACAGATGTACTAGTCTTAGGTGTAGTATTGATTTCTTTAGTAAGTTTATCCAGAAGCTAGCGACCGGTGGTTTATGTATATTCGTTGCTAAAAAGACATTTTATTTTTTTTCCCTTTCTTCTTTTTTTTCAGTAAAAGTGTTTTTTAAGTCTTATTAAGAAAATTTTAAATTTGTAGGTCTCTTCATTAAATACTCACTAAGGTACGTTACTTCATGAATGACATGGCCATATTTCACCTTTTCCTTCGAGACGTATATGACGATTCCCTATTAGCGATCCTATAGGATGACTTCATTTTTTTCTTTGGGGGGTTCCACGTCTCATTACGTATATCCCACGATGGAGACACATACCTTCCTCTTTTTCCTTACACACAACACAAACAAAGAAAGAAGTTTTTCTTTGTTTCCTTTGATCATTGTTGTATTAATCGATGTCCCTTTCCTTGTCTTGTCTTTCTGTCCCTTTTATTGGCATAGAGAGGTTGTCGTATTACTGTCAAAACGGAACTCTTGATACATTTATAAAAAGGAATTAATCTTTTATTTTCATTTTCTTTTTTATTACAGACTTTAAACCTTTTTTTTTTTTTTTGTCTTTGTTCATTCGGATATATGTTTTGGACATATGTTTCTATGTTGACCTGTCTCTGTGTACTAGTACGTCTGTTCATCATCATAAAGATCACTAAAATTAAGAGAGAAAAACTGATGGGTAGGGATCACCCGATATAGGATTTGTCTTTTTATTAGTCTTTCTTTAGAATTTACCATAAGTCACTAAGATAATCAAAACGATAGGTCATTCGATAATATCTTTCTCGTTCATTGTATAGTAGTCCTTCATCCTAAAATTGGTATTTCAAAGTGTTTTTGTCTATATTTTAAAATTTAAGATATTAGAATTTAAATTGAACCTATATAGTCATATTTGAGTACTAAAAAAAAAGAGAATGATTTTTGCTGTATACATATATACACACACATATATACGTTTCCATATGATCCTGTACCCATGAGGGTGACCAGTTTCTACCTCTTTTTAATCCCTTAGTCTTTCTTATTACTGTCGTTCAATTTATATAGTTTATGTATTTTTAGGTACTCAAATATTATTATGAATACTTTTTGAGTAACCATTTAAAACCTCGGAGTCGAGTAATTTTACTTTTCTGTTATCTCCTTTTCTTAGTTTTATAAATATAATGGATAGGACACACCAAATGTATAATCTCATCGGTTAATCAATTACTCCTATTCAAAAATATCGTCTTAGTCAATTATTTATTTCTTTTTCCATTAATCTTTTTACTGGTGAGTAGTTTGGGATGATTTTAGATCAGATACTGATATCTGATATCACTGACGATTTTGGTAATCTATTTTTCAACTATCCTTTGAATTATTGACTAGTTAGTCCAACTATTGTGGATTTGGGTGTACTTGTTAAAATTGTGGTGGTTTCAACACTGTCGATCTGTAATTTACGAGAAATATAAAATATTAGCCTAGTCGACACTTCATATGAACGTTCAGGGGAAAACCGGGTGGGTTTTTTCCTCTCCTTAGATTTTAATTCGGAGGCTTAGATTTATGGTCGAGTGTCCTTTATACCTTTTGTCTCCTAGGACAATTTACTGTGATATTATTTTTAGTCAGTTTGACTCTTGTACCCTTTAAGGTTTCGTGTGTACTCTGAAAGAATTTGTTTATTCGTCATATGTCTCCTCCCTTTTTTTTCCTTCCCCCTCATAAGAGTACCTAATTTTCTTTAAATTCTCGATAATTGTTGGTTTACGTTATGTGTCTGGAAAAGACCTAGGACTGAAATATTTGGTTGATACTTTTCATAAAAAGTCGTACCGTCCCCTTTTTAGTCACGTCATAATTTACTATATTTCTTTAACGAAAATGAAACCAACCCAAAGTATTGGTATGAGCCTCTTCCGTTACCGTGGGGTAAGGGCATGAGAACGGACCTTTTAGGGTACCTGCCTCTTCGGACCACTCGACGTCAGGTACCCCAGTGATTCTCAGCCTGTACTGATTCGCTGAAGTGGAAGTGAAAAGTGAAAGTACGTAACCTCTTCCTTTACCGTTNAGTATTGGTATGAGCCTCTTCCGTTACCGTGGGGTAAGGGCATGAGAACGGACCTTTTAGGGTACCTGCCTCTTCGGACCACTCGACGTCAGGTACCCCAGTGATTCTCAGCCTGTACTGATTCGCTGAAGTGGAAGTGAAAAGTGAAGTACGTAACCTCTTCCTTTACCGTTGGGTGAGATCACAAGAACGGATCTCTTAGGGTCCCTGCCCCCTCGGACCACCCGATGGTAGATACCCCAGTGTCTCTCAGCCTGTACTGACTTCACTGAATCGTCGTCGTCGTATTGGTATGATGTTAATACAAAAATTTTTTAGAAATACAATCACTGTGTGACACCATAAATATCAGCATTACTATATTACAGACCTTAAACGAAATTTTATGGGTTGTGTTATTGTAAATTCTTATCTGTATCTTATTATCATTAACAACTTTGACCATTTATTCATGCATCCTTAAATAATATGACAAGACAGGTGAAACCATATACAATTTGTAGAAAGTATCATATAAAAGTTTCAAAACAAGTATCGTCCTCGGGTACAAGAGTAATATTGTGAACTTTTTTAATTTACAGACATACGACCAAAAACGACTATTTAAGATTAAGGTTAAGATATTTCAGTTAAGAATTAAGAAACGTGAATTACCTCTCATTGTTTTCTCTTTTATTCTTGTCTATTATTTTAGTTGGAAGGTCTATGATTCTCTTTTGTCATTCATTTTTCGATACATTCTTTCTCTTTATCGATGTTGTATATTTGTCACTTCAGTCAGTATTTTTACGACTCTATTGATGAATCCTTAATAATCCGACTATCCTTTATATTAATCGTTTGTCAAGTGGTTATTTCCATCAAAACAAAAAGGAATAGTAACAGTTGTGAATAAGTAAAGATTACTTTTCAAGACGAGAGAATGACTTCTTAATCTAACGTAGTGAATAAAAGGATAACTCTCTATGTACTGTTTTATTGTATTCTGTTACATGTCTTATAAGAATGACTCACCTTCTCGTACGTCACAGGATAGGCTCTGACCTACAGGAGTCCTGGTCGTAATGTCCTCAGGAGAGCTTCTTCAAAGGTCCAAACTGTAACTGTCAACTTTCGTTTGTTAGGTGACTTAACACCAAGTGACCGAGACGACAGCAGATGTGACGGTAATGTACAGTTTTAGGATGGTGGTTTCCACATCTAGTACACAAAAAGGCTCAGGTATGTGTAGATGTCTTGTTCTGTTGTCCAACTTATCGAAATCTGACAAGGACAGCATACTCAATTTTAATTTGGTTACACACGTCAAAATCTTAGATTTTATTGACTTATAACAGAATTATTATGGTTTATGGTAGGGACTAATAATATACGTGAATAATTAAATATAATTTTAGGACGAGACGAGTGATGTACCTTCTCTAAGTCCTAGCTAAAGTTTTATCCAACTTTAGCTAGGTCCAAAGGAAAAAAAAGGGGTCACTCTTCTTTTATACAACCTAATTCCTCAAAATACGAAAGAGTTCAACGTATTAAAAATGGTTTAGTTGGTTTTTATTAAATCAATGACTAAATTATGACTTGTATAAAACGCCCATTTGGCACTAGTATAGGAGGAATATTTTTGAGGGAAAAAAGGTAAGATCATGCACGTACGATTCAACGAAGTCAGCACAGGCTGAGAAACTCTGGAATACCTGACATCGAGCGGTCCGAGGAAACAGGTACCCTAAGAGGTCCGTTCTTATGACCTAACCTGACGGTACGGGAGGAGGTCCCCTAGAAGGGCTGGGTCCCTAACTTGAGTGTAGAGAATACAGAGGACGTAACCGTCCCACCCAAAAAATGGTGATCACGGTGGACTCTTCGGGAAAGGTAAGATCCGTTCGTAAGATAAGGAGAACGATGGTAAATTATTTTCTTTCCTATACACTTATTCTCACTACATCGAATATAGTAAACCGTAAATAAAATGTTTTAAGAGGGTCAATACAAAAATGGTTTTGTTTGTATGCTTTTCTGTAAACGTCGTTAGGTAGAAACCCGACTGAAGACACCATACTACTTAGAACGGAGAAAAATTGTGTTATACATTTAAATTAAAAGAAACTCCATGCAGTTCGTTAAGTAGAAGTTTTCGGTTGGGACTGAGAAGGTAAGAAAGTTGAGTTCTAACAAAAATGTTTTTATAGAGACCCTTTTGTCGGTGACCAGTGTCCTGTTATTTATTCTTTGTTTAAGATAAAGTTTCTTATGTATTCATGTTCAACCATTAGTCTCTGACTTATGTTCACCGTAAATACGAATTCATTATTTAACATATGTATTTTGTAGATAAAAAACAACAACGATTTCGTGTTTATGATCCGTAATATACAAGTTAAGAGAGGAGGATAGTTTGATGAAGACGACAAATAGATAAAGACCATAACAAAAATTGGTTTTTTGATTTATTATTATTTCGAATAAAATTTTAATCATAAAGTAGAATTCTTCTTTCCTAAGATCAGATCGTGGAGGTTTAGAAATGGTGATTTCTAAGTGAGTGAACGGTAAAGGGTCCAAAGACCGTCTGAAGATATTTAATTCTACTTTTAGACATTAAGGGACTTTAGAACCCCTCGTGTCAAGTTTTTGATACTACAGTTTCAAAAGTACAGGGACCGTGAGTCTTCTTTTCACTAGGATACGAAATTAGAATTTACTAATATAGTACTTTTCGTTAGGTAATATAGGTTCGTTAGGTTGATATAGTACTTTTCGTTAGGTATGTAACGACTCCCTGTGTATATTACACTCGCATAAAAGTAAAAGAATTTAAGTATCTCAGTATGAGTAAAACAAGTCAGAGACAATAGATCGGGAATACCAAGATGAAGTTATACTGATGTTTCCCGTAAAGAGAAAGGAAACCCCCTATAAATTGAAAGAAAAACTACACCGATAAGAGTAAACAATAGTCTCTTCGTATTTGTAGAAATAAACCATCGATAAAGAACGTGTCGTCCGGTTTGAGTTTCTGTCTCCTTCTATGACATCATCGAACTACTCAGAAAGAGTATAGAATCTTGTTTGTCCTGTGTTTTATCTTTATTAAAATAAGGAAATCGAACCCACAAGGGACATTCTATGGATCAAAGTCACTCCCGGCTAATAGTCTATTGTTCAAAATTAGTGAGGTCTTTTGAAACGACAAGTAGTCAAATACCAAAGTTAAAAAATAGAGACTTTTTACAAAACTTTTAGGTTACCGAATAAGTTGATACGTTAGGTGTCATAGAGAAGGGAGTTCTTTAGAACTCAGATGAGACAGTCCTGTCCGTAAATTAAAGATTTTAGTTTATTTATTACCTATCGGTGAATAAGGAGTGTAGATAGGGGTTGACAGAAAATTAAACTTTCATAGAATAAAATGAAATAGTGTACTTGTGTTCCGACCGATCCCAATCCCATCCAAGTTTTAATTAAAGGAGGAGTGTTTTAGACTTCTTTAATAATATTTCGAAAGATTCATCACAACAGGTTGGGTAATGGGATGGAGGGTCGTTGTAGGTTTTTAGGAGTACAATTTAACTAAGAACACATGCAATACGTAAACACTGGGGTACCTGACATCGGACGGTGAGAGGAGACAGGTACCTCAAAAGGTCCTGACCTCGTGTAACGGTGAACGAGGAAGTCCCCCAGAAGGACTGGGTACCTTGTTTAGGTTCAGAGAACACAGAGGACGTACCCGTCCGCCGAGGAAATGGTGATCACGGTGGATCCTCAGACTGTGAATAATGAGAGCTTCCATTGGTCAAAAGAGAGAGATTGAATATCCTAAAAGAGAAAAAACTAAGACTTTATAGTAATTCCTTCATAGATCCGTCCCTATAAAAAGTGAATAGGACTAGAAATGATCCTTAAAGAAAGTAAGACTTTTCATAGAAAGAAGCCAAGACTATTAAAAGAAGTAAAAATGGAACACACCCCAAAAACAAACAAAAAACCGAAGGTAAGAGAAAGATCTTGATAGTCCACGTATAAACTTAAAGTCCAGGAAAACAAATTAAAAAGAGAGTATTAAAGTCTCTCTTTGCATTATTAAATCATTGGTAAATCTCCACTCCTACAGGTGTAACGAAAAATTAGATAAATGACTCTAAAAATTTAAAGTGATAGTTTAGAAATTAACTATTAAAAAGATATATAAGGGAAAAGTACCTACGTTACCGGAGGACTTAATGAGATTAGTGAATTTCTACAGAAATCAAGTGTGATGTTCGACAAAAATTCAGAATTAAACAACTCAAGTCATAGAGAACAGAGCATCATAATTTAATGGAAGTTTATAAACCTAAACCCGTAATGACAAAATCGGAAGAAGCATAGACTCTTGGGGATAAGTAGACGGACAACGTATATGTCAGATGGATTCCCTGACACATCCCGTTCTGCTCTGTATTGCGACACTTCCCACGACGTCGTCGAGAGGTAACGAAATAGACGGGTCGAGGTTACAGGTGTGACTTGTGAACTGGACAATTATTACTGGTGTCAGGTCACGCTGAGCCAGTTTGACCTTTGACAGGTCGACAAAGTAGGGGTCAACTAGTACATGACAAACGGGGTTTTCTGTATGACACTCTGAGGTCAACGACGACAGAATATCCAACACCAAATAAAACCAATCTAGATTAAGATGGACGAAAGATTGAGTGTCCTTAAGGGAGTTTATAAAATTCAAGGGATTCCCGTTAGAAAGAACAAAAAGATGTGTTAATGACTACATAAGAGAACAGTAAAGTGTCCTACGACCCGTCCTTCTACCATTTTCACGTACAAGTTACTAGGTGTGACCGGGTCCCTCTTACAGTCATTCGGTTCTAGACGTTAGAACACTGACTTCAAGGAGGACAGTAAAGAACTAATCGAGTAAAATGTAAAAGGTCATGAAATACAGTTCAGGAACCGAGTATGACAGAAAAGAAACTTTTGGAAGATCTATGGCAGAGAATCGTGACTTACATTGACATCTCTTTAGACTATGATCAAAACAAAGTGGAGACCTAATAAAACAGATCAAGGGGGTTTTACCGAAGAAATAGAAACTTTAAGTTACAGTGATTATATAATAGTGTCAACTTAAAAAATCTCAACTTACGGATCCCGTTAAAAGAGATCGATATTGTGTAGGAAAATGTGATACCCGTTATCCAAAGGAAGAACTCCTTTAAGAAGAACTTGAATTACATATTTATAAAGAAGACAAGGTGACAAAACCAAAAGAAGAAATTACACAGGTTATTACATATACAACCGAGAGAAAACGTACAGAAAAGACAGATATGAAAGGATCGATCGACAATATAGGTATGAACGAAAGAAATAGACGAAAAATATAAAGAATACTGGGAATGGGTCAGAAGAAATACAAGGAACATTTGATCACTTCAAATGATATAAAAAGAAGTTAAAGAAGGGACTCTAAATGGTCCGGGTCAAAGTGGACGAAACTAATAAACCGGTAGAGTAGACGTAAGAACTTACATACGGAACATCAAAAGAAGTCTCAAAGTTCAAAGTAATTCAGTAAATTAAATACAATCTTATAACCTTATATTAAAAGTAGACGACAATCGTACTTTCTTTCGAAGACGATAACAAAGATGAAAGTGACAAAAGGAAATCTCATGAAGTGATTTCTAGACAAATGATGACTAGACAAATGATGACTAATGTGACAAATGATGAATAATCAAAAAGTATAAATTTATTGTAAATTTATACCAAAGTTTATAAATTGACTCGACTTAAAGGGACGTGGTCTATTATATTCCAAGGATACCTCCATACTATAAGAAAGAGTTCCTGAAGGAGGAGATAAAGATTACTTAACGTACCGAAGAAGTTTTATACCTCGAAGACACTTCGGTACAAAAGAGATTGACTTAGAGTAGACCGAATCCCCCGAGATAGAACTCGGAACTCGAGGGGGTCAAGGAAGTTACCTGTACATCTTGTTCGGTGACAGGGATGAACAGTACCACAAAGGTTTGGAGAATACCCGGAACGACCCGTAAAAGGTGTACCACTTTTCAGTTTCACTTTCAGCGAGTCAGCATAGGCTGAGAAACACTGGGGTACCTGATATGTCAGGTACCGTAAGAGGTCCGGTCTTATGACCTCACCCATCGGAAAGGGAAGAGGTCCCCTAGATGGGTTGGGTCCCTAGTTTGGGTCCAGAGACTGTAACGTCCACCTAAGAAATGGTCTACTCGGTGTTCCCTTCGGGTTGTTATGACCTCACCCACCGGATGAGGAAGAGGTCGCCTAGGAGGACTGTGTCCTTAACTTGGGCTCAGAGAACGTAACGTCTACCTTAGAGGTGGTTTGACTCGATAACCCCTTCGGGGGTACGATGAATTGACTAAAGGAGTAATCGACGTTACTCAAGTTAAAGACGAGACGAGTACTGTGAAGGTAATTCTACACGGAGACGATCCGAAGGAGACGTAAGTGTCAAGAGGGGTAATTTGTCAACACTCAAAGTTATGTCGAAGACCCATAAGGTCAACAAAGACGATTTAAATGTTCCTTAACCCTCAACACCCAAAAGAAACCGAAGACCAAAACGACTTATACACTGAACAGAACAAAAAAAAAAGGAAAAAATTTTTAGAAAAACAAACCAAGAGTACCAAGGACTTCTTAGTGTGTTTCGTTGTTGTACCTTTCGAAGTCGTGATTCGACGGTGATACAGGAATCCTTTAGATTTTTAGAGACTTAAAATTAAAAAAATTATACGATTTTAACTTTTACCGTTTCATTAAAAATTTGTATAGAAGTCCGGAGATCGAAAGAGTGCTAGAAGAGTTTAACTTACAATTCACAGTTTAGAATACCACAATGTTTGAACCCTCAGCCAAGGTTGAGTATTGAAACTTAAACGTACTTTGTCTTGTCTTTTACATACGATCATGTAATACAATTAACAAGTTCCAGTGTCTTTATCGGTGACCGACTTAGTCGTGACGTTAGGACCGGAGAAGTAGGGATCACAGGACAATTATTGTAGATTACTCAATTTTTACTTCGTAATAAATTGTCTTGGATCCGAAGTCCCCTGTAAGATAAATTGGTTTCAGTTCTCTTTGTCCGGGTGTACTCGTGTTGTATACCCTATAGGAGTCTGATGTTCAATAAGAAAAAAACTTGGATATTTTTGTATTCGTAGAAAACCTTTTCTATAAACCTTGTTTAACCTTCTTTTATTTAACAAAGGGATTATTGCAATAGACAACTACAAGATAAAAATTTTCTAGTCTCGTTCAGATTCAAAAAACCTCAAGAATAAAAGATGTACTTGTTGTGACTCATGCAGTCGTCCTTTCACGTTTCGAAATGTCTCGACCCAATACATGTCGGTCGTGTTCAATGTTTAAGTTAGACCCCTCGTGAGAGTTCTGATTACAAAAAATAAAAGGTGTGTGGTGTATGAGCCATCCGTATATTCCGTGAGGGAAGTGGTAAGAGGATATTTTAGATGAACAATTATATTTATGCCGTCCTCCTTTCAAAATTTCTTAATTGTTTTTAACCGTTTCTTCGTCATTTATTTCTGAAACCAAAATTACGGATCCATAATCCGTATCTAATACAGTATTTAAGATCGTGGTGCGGGGTTAAAGAGTTCACGACTATATTACGAAACAAGTAATTATCATATCTAAAAAATTTTTCAGAAAAAGAAGGGGTATGAGGTTTTTGAAACCTGTACCCGACTTGGTTCGTTTTGACGGATGACTTAAGTTTCACCAATGATAAATCAAACTTCATCATGACTGGATTTGACTTGACTATGTTTTATTCTTAAATTTTATTTTTTTTCCTAAGTTTCTATTGTTACTATTGTCCCTACTACTCTCGATATGTGTGTGACTATAAATTTACCAAATACTCTGACGTTATACATGAGAAGAACAAATGTTGTAGTAATATACTGAAGATGACCAGGACTTAAATTTGAAGTAGATCATGTACGGTTTAAGAATAGATAGAATATGACTCAAACACTAATATATGTTTTCACTTATATGACATGAACGTAACCTTCTTTGTGAGATGTAAAGTTTAGGAACTTGAGTAATATTTCATTAAATTTTAAAAAGTCCTTACATCTTATTTGTTAAATTTTAAATAACAATACTAAATACTTATGGTATCTTGATGTACCATCAAGGAGTGTACATAACGAGGGAGATGAGAGACATTTCAAAAGTATTTAATTGCTGACACAAGCTCTAGAATGGTGAAATAAAACATGGTTTATTCTCTTTTTTTTAAATTCCTTATTGAAATTTGATGACTTTGTTATCAAAGAAAATAATAAACAGTATCCATAAACACCATCTTTAGTGATTGTCTTTTGAGTCGTATTGTAGACTTTAAGCTTGTCGTTCTCACTGATTCGTGATTAATTAAGGTAGTATATCAATAGATACGTGGTTTGGACTACTAGTTTGTGATCAAAGCCAGGAGGCAGTCGTCGTCATAGGAGTGACTCATTGTAGGTACACAAACACAGTTACAGTATTGCTATCTTTAGTGAAAAGTCTCTAAACGACAAGGAGTGTCTCCTTAGGTTTATTGCGGGGTTTCACATCTAAACGGAAGCAACTTACAGTTACGTGTAAAATACTGTACTAGATCGTGATCCTGGTAAGACACCTCTCGTTTGTTTTTTTTCTTTCTTTCTTTCTTTTAAGTTTCTTATTTATTATGTTTTGTTTTAATTTACGGAGAAAAACGACTGAAAGTGCTTGTCCAGACGAGTCTTTAAACTAGTTCAGGTTGATTATATATAGGTTATAATCTGAATTCAGAGATGTCTTTTTATTTTCTTCGTTATCCTCTGTGTTTAGAATCGAATCTTTACGAATTTGAGATGGTCCTTTGTACTCTTGTTGATAAAAGATAAGATAACGTGAGACAAATATTGTGAAGATACCGAAGATTACATATGACGTAATGTAAAATCAGTAAACACATGTCTCGAATGAAGAAAACATGTACAGTCAGATGAGTTTCTGTGTAAACCAAAAAGTTTTATAAAAACATGTGAAGTAGTCTTAGATCGTATTTTGTCTATGAGGTTCTTATAAATCTTAAATTATTAACCATCCTTGGAATTATTTTGAACATCAAACTACAAGAGGAAATTTTTTATTTCTACGTCTTCGAGTTTCTTCTTTCTATCGGAGGACTTCCATCATTCGATCACTTTCTTCGTCTTACTCTTGGGTTCAGAAAGTGATGAAGAAGGTGTGAAACATAATATATTTTAACTGAGAGGACTGTTCTATTTATTAAGTCGATGTAATTAATCCCTTGTTTTACTTCTTGTCATATAATAGTTGTCTTTAATTAATCAACTCTAGTGAACATAGTGTCCTGTCTTGTTTTCCAATTTTTTTTAACATCATATCCGAATTTTTTTTTCTTAAGTACTTTTCTTTTTACCTTGAAGTCGACCCATCCTGACCTAATCAACTTTCTCCCTTTTCCTTTTTATAGAACATAAACAATTCATAGAGGATTTAAGATGGATATAATAGTGATACATACGTTCTATTCTTTTTGTTTTCGTTTTTATGTGATGTCATACACGTCAATACTGACTCTACTTCTTAAGGACGGTGTCTTTGTCGTCTCAACTTCATATTCCCTCTTTATGTTTCGGACACTTACTGACTGTTCTTGACTTATATTAGAACGTTCGTAATTTCTTGATAATGTCTAAAGATCTCTTCCTATGCTGTATTATTTCATCATAATATCCTACTCATTAGGTCATAATAAATCTAATCTACTTCCTTATTTTTATAGTCTGTCCTTTTTGTCAAACTGTAAGCACACTCATAAGTGCGATTAATGATAAAATTCTAATAACAATTTATAAAAACAGTTCCTTTTAGACGTCGTCTTTCCGTCTTTAAAATAAATTCTTTTTTAAAGGCGAGACCGACGGTACTACACAGGGGTGTGCACACGTAGATTAAAGTCGACCAGACACCCTCCGGGGTACTCGTGGTTTGGATTAGGGGGTCCCTTCGGGGTGAAGACGAGGTCGTCATACTTTCTTTACTAGCACTTGGTCTTATTTGAGTGGTTTACCGTTCGTGTTCACGTGTAATCACCCTTTTTTTGACAGTCGTCTTTCTTCTTCCACCAAGAATCTTGTCAATGTTGTCTGTTATTTCTTTAAAGTCAAGAGGAATTTCTTCAGTCTCCATTTGTCATAGAGACCATAACTTCTCCACTTCTACAAGTGTTTGGTTCCCAGTCACTAAGTGGACTTATTGGGATCTCCAATCCGGAGAGACCATCGTTTCTGTAAGTGGCAATGTCCGGTACGACTCTGTTTCGTCGACTCTCTTTACGATGGGTCGTAGAATTTGGACAAACCGTGTCTCAGGTTGGTCAAATTACTCTCCGCGACTCCGAGACAGCTTGTTAGACACCTACCTTTTCATGGTGAACGGTGCCCTCTTCTACTACTACTCGTTCAAGATCTACAACGCCTCTTAAAACTACTTCGAAGGTTCTTACTTCGTTTCATTCGGCTCAGTTGAAGACTTCTTCTATTTAGAACTTCTTCAATAACCCTCAACGATAGAATATAATACTGACGAGAAATTTTAAAATGCCTAGATTATTTTAGATCTAGATCATAAAAATTAGGATTCGGGGTTCTGTTACGTCGAGAAGCGTAAAAAACGAAAATATGTTAAGTAAGAAACGTCGATTAATTCGACTTCTTCGGACCCCCATTTCAGACTTTGCTTTCAATTATTTCAAGAAATGGACCAACTTTTCTTTTTTCTTTGTTAAAGGAGACATTAATTCGTTAAAGTTTTTGTTTATACTCCGTTGTATATTACTTAGATACGGTATAAAGGATGTCACACTTTAGACTTCAAAATTATCCTCTTATTATCTTGAAGAACGAAGTCAAATTAATCGTTTTCACGATATTTTTACTACTCGTTTAATGAAAGGTTGATTCTTCTTTTTGCCCTTATTTCTTCTCTTTGGTTCTTTGACCCCTTGTCTTCCTTTTTGTCTCTTTTGAGTATGTCAAAAAACAGGAAAGTTTTTTTATTGTCTTACTAATTGTCTTAATATTTGGTCATCATTCCGATTAAAAAAAAAATTTCTCTCTCTTTTATGTTTAATGGTCATAGTCTTTACTTTCGTCATGGTAGTTTTGTCCGAGTGATCTTTGATTTTTTTTGGTTTCTTGATAGTACTTTTTATGTCATTTTAAACTGATTCTTCTATTTTGTCTGTATAAGCATTCCGATTAAAAAGTGAATTACCACTTTATGTCTTACGAAAGGACGATTCTAGACTTTATTCCTACAGGTAGACCACGTCATTCTGTAATTTTTTTTAAAAAAAATTCTCACCTTTGTTTCTTCAATTTTAGTAGAGATGAGTGTCTCCTGACAAATTTTGTAGGATTCTTTAGTTGTATCTTGTTTTCTGTTTGATAATCTTTATTAATTCACCTAAGTGTTTTCACTACTATGTTTTTTATAATTTTGTAGTTAAATGAAGTCATATAATACTCCTTTGTTCAACTTTTAATTTTTACAAATTCAAAGTAAATGTTGTCGTTCCTTTTCGTTTTATATGACCCCAGGTAAATTATTTTTTCTGGAGATTAGACGTTTGAGGTTCACGACTTCCTTTTACTCATTCTGAGTTTATTTACCTTTAAATCGGGACAAGTACCTAATCTTCCAAGGCATAATTCTGTAGTTAATAGAGGTCCAACTAAATATCTGACTTGTGTGTAGGTTAGTTTTAAAGTTGTCACAATCTTTGACTGTACTAAGATTTTAAATACACTTTTATATTTCCTGAATCTTCTTAGTTTTGTTAAAAATTTTGCTTCTTGTTTTTCCAGAATATGATGAACTAGATTTCAGTGTAACCTTATATTTATCTAATTTTCTATTACCCCGTCTAAGCTTATAGGATTTTCTGTTTATATGAATATATGAGGTAACTAAGAACTTTTTCCACGGTTTGTCCCTTTCTTCTATCCTTCGCTGGTCTTGAGTGTATGTAAAGACCTTCCTTACATTTTGTCATGTTGGTGAAACCTCTTTCGAAATTGTCAAGGTAGTTACCTACGATTTTCCCGTTTTCAAACTACGACGACGACGATTCAGCGAAGTCAGCACAAGTTGAGACACGCTGGGGTATCTGCCGTCGGGTGGTCCGAGGAGACCGGTGCCCTAAGAGATCCGTTCTTATAACCTCACCCTACACTAAAGGAAGAGACCTTTCAAACTACTCATTGTGTTATAAAAGAATCAGAGTTTTACAGAGGGGAGTTTAATGAATTAGTACGTCATCCTTTAGACCACTCGTGTAGTCTGTTTGACTACATTGCACGGACAGAGGACTGTCCTGTATAAATCCTCCTGGACTACAAGTGTGCACCGTAGGGTCGATCTTTACGAATTGGATATAGGTTAGGATCCCTTTGTGATTCGTCTGGGTTGTCTTCCTATCAGATGTTTTGACGGTATGTCAGAAGTTTTTACGGTACCAGTTCTTTCTGTCTGTTCAGTTCCTTGATTTCCTGTGATTTCTTTGTACTGTGACTTTACGTGACGTAATAGTACTTGACCCAGGACCCAGTCCCTGTCTCAACGCCATTGTCATTCTGTGGATATTTCCTGTAATTCATTGACCTCACCCGTCGGAAAGGGAAGAGACCCCCTAGAAGGGTTGGGTCCCTAGTTTGGGTCCAAAGAACGTAACGTCCACCTAAAAAATGGTCGACTCGGTATTCCCTTCTGTTCTTATGTCCTCACCCATCGGATAGGGAAGAGGTCGCCTGACAGGGCAGGGTCCTTAGCTTAGCCCCAGAGGACGTAACGTCCTCCTAAGAAGTGGTTGACTCGATAGTCCCTTCGGGTATTTCCTTTGACGTGATAACCCTATTGATGGATATACACTTTTTCCTTGCCCCCAATTTTGTCGTGAAGTCCCTAGAAGTCCCTGAGATATTTCAGTTTCGGTAAAAATATTGTTAACAATGACAACAAGTCAGTGATTTCAGTACAGACTGATAAACACTGGGGTGCTTGACGTCGTACGGTCCGAAGGGACAGGAAGTGATAGAGGACCTCAAACGAGTTCGAGTACAGGTAACTCAGTCACTACGATAGATTGGTAGAGTAGGAGACAACGAGAGAAGAGGAGAACGGGAGTTAGAAAGGGTCGTAGTCCCAGAAAAGGTTACTCAGTCGAGAAGCATAGTCCACCGGTTTTATTACCTCGAAGTCGAAGTCGTAGTCATGGAAGGTTACTTATAAGTCCCAACTGAAGGAAATCCTTACTGACCAAACTAGAGGTACGTCAGGTTCCCTGAGAGTTCTCAGAAGAGGTTGTGGTGTTAAACTTTCGTAGTTAAGAAGCTACGAGGTAGAAGAAATACCAAGTTGAGAGTGTAGGTATACACTGATGGCCTTTTTAGTATCGAAACTGATGTGTCTGCAAATAGCCGTTTCACTACAGAGACGAAAAATTATGTGACAGATCCAGACAGTATCGAGAAGAAGATTCCCCGTTCGTTCATAGAAAATTAAAGTACCAACGTCAGTGGTAGGTGTCACTAAAACCTGGGTCATTTTATTTTAGACAGTGACAAGTATTGTTATGATAAAAGTGAGAGTGAGAATGAGTGAACGATGTACTGAACACTATATCGTCGTCTGACTTAAATCTTCGTTTATATTTGGATGGACGGAAGATAAGTCAGTGTTAATTGCTCTGAATCTTTTGATACTTTGTCACGATGAACTGTATACTGCCGACAGAATTCCTTTTCGTAGATACGTCAACAAAATCAACGTAAGACTAGATCGACGAAAAAGGTGTTTTGTACCATAAATGAGTTTTCTTTTGATTGTTAGGTCCATGTCAATGAGTCTCTAAAAGACTTTTTATTTACTTCATAAAATGAAACTTCCTTTTGTTGACTATTTTAGACAACGGTCATTATTTTACTTGTAAAATTTCGGTTAAATCTTAAAATCTTTTGAAGAGGGACGGTGACACTAACACTGTGGAAGGGTTTTGTATTTTCTGAAACGATTACTCTGACTATCACTATAATTGTTTACACCAAACCATATTTTTTATACAGTTGTAGACTTCTGGACGGATTGAGTGTCTTGGTCATAAAAAGTTCACTGGTAGTGTGTTCATTTTTTTGTTCGTGTCCTTTTTGTATATAAAGTTCTCGTTGTGTCTAATCACCTAGAATGACATTGTCTTATGTTTTGTAATCGACTACTCCAGAGTCTCAGATATCACGTTAATGGAAATTCTTCGTTTGTTGTTAAACAGTTAAACCCCATATTCTAGTTTTTTCTTATACACGATAATGTATTTTTCCGATGTTAATTTTATGATGATTTTATGATGATGATTATTATAATTATAAGAAAGGTTCTTATATATTTACACTCCAGGTTAAAAAAGTGTATAAAATACATTTTGTTATACAACATTTTCTACTGTACGTGTTCTTGTATACTCTTAGATCGACAGAAGGTGATTCTATCTGTAATTTCTATATTACAGATAATATTTTTACGTTTTAATTTTTATATTAAAAAACTTGGTTATTTTTGAATGTACATATATATGTACTTGTAAATTTTATTAATAAGATTTTCGACTCGGTAAGATGATAGAAAGCTCGATGATGCATAATACTCTATGTAATGAATTAGATTTACTTAATTTGATGAAAACACACACACACACACTAAGTATAAAAATATCTAAGATGAGGTAAATTTCAGTAATGTTTAATTGCCAAGACGAAGGGATACGACGTGTTATATAGGAACAACGAATTAATAAAATGTGTGTAACTCATTACACACATTTTTTTTCGTGTAAGACGAAAAATTAACATATATTATGAAAAATTTTTTATACGTGACTCCATAGTAATTTATTATTTTGAACATGAATGACATGATTAAAACATCTTTTGTTTTAACCTATGCACTTGGAGAAGTTAAAACCTTCCTTACTCGTAAAACGATCTCGGTATATAGGAGTAAGTGAAGTGATTACTTTGTTTCCAAAAATCCACAAATTTACTTCATTATTTTTTGATATTATTTAGAATTAAGGTTATGACCTATTAGTTGAATAGAGATAACTAAACTTTTATTGTCTTTTCACAAGAGTAGTCTTATTAGATGATAATTAACGTAGGATTTATAATGAATCTTATAATGTAATTATAATGAAAACTCCTGGGGATATTAAGGAGAGAGGACTGTTTCTTCGGTGAAAAGACTTAAAAGATAAATAGTAAAGAAACGAAAAGAGGTCGTAATTGAAAAATAGATTGAATAGACTTGATAAATGAGTGATGTCTCATTCGTAGGTACGGAATTCCTTAAGTCTCAAAGGTGACCCTTTATCTTTATATTTGGTTAGTGACATCATTGGGTGAGTTCCTTACATTTCCCAATTCACCAGTGTGGTTTCCTTCGAAGGTTAAGACCGACCCCTTCAGTTCTTTTCGAAGTGTCTCCTTGACTTCACACTTGACACAAAATTTCCCATTCATCCGTATATGTCAAGGTCTTTTTGTAGATAAAGACGAAGTAACTGATACGGTTTCGGAAACTGACACACTTAGTGTTAGTTGACACCTTTTAAGACTTTCTCTGCCCTTATGGTCTGGTGGACTGGACGGAGAACTCTTTGGATATACGTCCAGTCCTTCGTTGTCAAGCTTGACTTGTACCTTATTACCTGACCAAGGTTTATCCTTTTCCTCATACAGTTCCGACATATAACAGTGGGACGAAGAAATTGAAGATACGTCTCATGTAGTACTCTTTACGACCTGACCTTCTTCGTGTTCGACCTTAGTTCTAACGACCCTCTTTATAGTTATTGGAGTCGATACTTCTACTGTGGTGGGAATACCGTCTTTCACTTCTCCTTGATTTTTCGGAGAACTACTTTCACTTTCTCCTCTCACTTTTTCCACCGAATTTCGAGTTGTAAGTCTTTTGCTTCTAGTACCGTAGACCAGGGTAGTGAAGTACCCTTTATCTGCCCCTTTGCCACCTTTGACAGTCTGAAATAAAAAACCCCGAGGTTTTAGTGACGTCTACCACTAACGTCGGTACTTTAATTTTCTGTGAATAAGGAACCTTCTTTTCAATACTGGTTGGATCTATCGTATAACTTTTCGTCTCTGTAATGAAACGGCTGATTCCAGGAAGATCAGTTCCGATACCAAAATGGTCATCAGTACATATCTACACTTTCAACCTGACACTTCTTTCAACTCGCGACTTCTTAACTACGAAAACTTGAGACCATAATCTCTTCTGAGAACTCTCAGGGAACCTGACGTTCCTCTAGGTTGGTCAGGTAAGACTTCCTCTAGGTGGGAGTCTAAAGAAACCTCCCTTACTACGATTTCGACTTTGAGGTCATGAAACCGGTGGAGTACGCTTCTCAACTGAGTAACCTTTTCTGAGACTACGACCCTCCCTAACCCCCCGTCCTCCTTTTCCCCTACTGTCTCCTACTCTACCGACCTACCGTAGTACCTGAGCTACCTGCACTCAGACTCACTTGAGGCCCTCAACCACTACCTGTCCCTCCGGACCGTACGACGCTAAGTACCCCAGCGTTTCTCAACCTGTACTGACTCACTGACTTGACTTGACTTGACTCCGTATGTGATCCATTTTCGACTCATGTACCCTCCTCGTCGGAGACAATTAGGGTTTGTCCCTTTCTTGTTTAACGTATGGTTTCTTGTGTCCACTCTTACAACTTATTTAAGATCGTGAGTGTTCATACCGATCGTCTCGGTTTATTACTCCGACCTTTTCATCCACCCCTGGTTTAGTACTACTCTTTAAACTTCAAAAGTGTGATTCGTTTATCTTGATTCCATCTATTTGAACAAGTAATAACGACATCGACAATAATGAGTACGAAGGGACTAGATACAGGGACCCATCACGGTGGGTAGTGGGTTTTGACACCTAAACTAGTGTACTGAAGAAAACCCTTTTACCCTGTTATTGTTTAAATTACTACACGTATACAGATGTAGTAGGGGGGACGTCGGAACGGGGATGTACTCTTATTCTGAGTACGATCAGTTGTTCTTCCACTCACCGATACGTCTTGTCTCAGTTTATCAGGGTCTTCGATAAGATCTGATCTCTGTCAGTCGACTGAGGGTTGTGTACTCACTCGGGTCAATTGGATGTCTGAACACTTGTTTTATTTATGAATAATAATATACGGTGATTTCAAAACACATACCTACACTCTCAACCTGAGACTTCTTTCGACTCGCGACTTCTTAACTACGAAAACTTGGCACCACGTTCCTCTAGGTTGGTCGGGTAAGACTTCTAGTCGGGACCCTAAAGAAGCCTCCCTTACTACGACTTCGACTTTGAGGTCATGAAGCCGATGAAGTACTCTTTTCAACTGAGTAACCTTTTCTGAGACTACGACCCTCCCTAACCCCCGTCCTCCTCTTCCCCTGCTGGCTCCTACTCTACCGACCTACCGTAGTGACTGAACTACCTGCACTCAGACTCACTTGAGGCCCTCAACCACTACCTGTCCCTCCAGACCGCACGACTCTAAGTACCCCAGCGTTTCTCAACCTGTGCTGAGTCGTTGACTTGACTTGACTTTCAAAACACCCATGAACCTTATATACCTTATATAACACTATACACCCTACGTCATCTATTAACTTTGTCAAACTGACTCCAATTAATATCCCAAATTCGTCTCTACGATACACCGGGTTTCTTTTTGTAAAAAAACTTCTGATACAATTACTTACTTCTGATCTAAACCTTAGTTGTTACCTCCGTTTTTTTTAAATTCTTTCTTTGGTGTTCCGACTTTCCTTATCTCTCCTTTTTTACAGACTTTGAGTTATAACCCACGATCTTGACCACCTTGAATCCGGGATTAAGCTGTGTTGAGTCATTTCTCTTTCCTAAAGTCCTACTTAACATTTGAAGAACGTTTTTGTTAAGTCTGTGTTAGTTGGATCTAAATTTTATCAAATTCTCTTTATTATTTCCATAAGAAAATTCTAGACGGAAACATAAAAAGTCCTCTCTTTATTAGTAAAGTCTTTTACCATGAATTATGACTTTTCCTTTTCGGGCAAAAATGTCCCTATTATTATTAAAATTCTAGAGAAATCTTTCTTTTTTATGAGTTTATAAATTGTTTCCTTGTGTGGTTCATTCGTTCCTAGGTCAAAGGATTCTACTTTCTGTATCGTGGTCTAAAAAATTTTTTACCGGAAGGATCTAATTTTAACCAACGAAATTTAACTCAGAAAAGAAGAAAAGTAAACGACAATGTTAACAAAAATCAAATAAAAAGTGGAACATTAGATTTTGACGAACCTACCTTTTCATGTTATTTTTTAAGATGTTTCTATAAAAATTTTTTATGTACTTATACACGGAATATCGTCACATATTAATTAATATGAATAAATTAAGTTTTAGTATTTAAGTTCTGTAAGATAAGTGATACCTTCAAAATACACATATACGTAGTTATCTGTCTGAGTGTGTACTTATTTGTTAAAATCAATTTTTATTTTATATATAGTAAACGTCTTTGACTATTATGTCAGTTTAACTCCCCGGTTTCATCATTCTATCACTCCTTAGTTTTCGTACATAAAGGTTTCCTTTGTTTTTATTTACATGTTTTATTCTCATCTCCACTGTCTTGTGCTCTTTTTTCTATCAAATATGTCAATGTAAAATTGATTTTACCAATTTTAGATTCAATGTAATCTATGAGTAAAGATAAATAGAGATATTGTATCTAAACAAGTACATTGACATCAAGTTCTTGGACCATATCTTCGACCTTACGTTCTTACGACTTCGGTCTGAACAGTGGTGTTTAAGAAGACGATGGTGACGACTGTGTGTAATCTTTTCTTGTGTTTAGTGAGTCTTTCTCTTCACATACGGGTGTGGGGAGAGCATTATTTCTACCCACTCTTGAGTTCAGACTTTTGAACGGAGAAAGAGTCACAGAGATCTCTATGTTCAGGTGACCAAGAGAAAGTGTGACATGCGGGTCTTCAGTCGTTCTAGAACGCAAGGTAGGGTCGGTGGTTTGTTTATTTGGCAGAGACACTTTTAATCTTTTTATACAATTTTTTTTATTTGAATTCTGTCTTAAATTCGTTTCCGTGGATATAAATCGGTAACGAAGATTCCAGTAAATTCTTCCATGGAGATTCATTGGAATTTTTACTCTAAAAATTTGATCATTGTAAAGTTTTATTTATGATCATAAAGGATTTGTATTCGTATACCTTTCCGACGACGTCTTGGTCATAAAACTAAATATTTATACTTCCATTGATTCTCCGTAGAGGATTTTAAGACTAAGATTTCCAGGAAACACTCATTTTTCTCCGTCATGAAACTGTCATGGGTTCCCCTTAGGGCTACTCGTCGGTTAAATCCTAGAAGACACAATCCGGTACTTTTCAAATGTAAATGGTCGAAGAGTTGTTAGGTCGAAGTCTCAGAATTTTTTTTTAAGGTCTCCCTATATGTCACGTCTTTTTTTGAAGTGTCATTTTGACAAAAGATGATGTTATAGTTTTGGTTATCAATTTTGATCGACTCAACTTTAATCTATAGAATTCTTATTTCACTACGTATCGGAACTATAAGGGTACCTTTGACCCCCTTTAATGACGTTTATATAACACCGTCTAAATTGAGGAGTCTTTAGTTGAAAATTCAGTGAGGTCCATAAGACTTTTAAACTAAAGAAGATTGAGACTTTACAGATAATATAGATACCTGAAATAGTACACTGTTTTGTAAAGAACGAGTCTCTGATCACTTTTAAAAATATATGTTGTGACACTTAGTAGGTGAAAGAAATTTTTTATTATCACGGAAAGAAAAGAAGTTTATAAATAGAGGTGACATTTATAGAATACAGATGACCAATATGTATGGTAACCTTTTCTGGGACTACGACCCTCCCTAACCCCCGTCCTCCTCTTCCCCTGCTGTCTCCTACTCTACCAACCTACCGTAGTGGTTGAGCTACCTGTACTCACTCATTTGAGGCCCTCAACCACTACCTGTCCCTCCGGACCGCACGACACTAAGTACCCCGGTGTTTCTCAACCTGTGCTGATTCGCTGACTTGACTTGGCTTGGTGAAAAAATTCAATTTATTATATAATGTCCTTTTGATGTTTCGGTAGATGAGAGATTGACTGTACTGGGTTCGGATATATATACCTCTGACAGTAGATGTAATGTAGGATGGTACTTCCCAATTTTACGTCTCACGTATGCCTTTATGACATTGTGATGAATTCTTTTAAGGGCGGTAAGTATCTCTATAGAATATTCTCTAAAAACAGTACAAAAGTTCATTAAAGTTTGAGATTTACTTAGAAGGTTTACTTTCTTGGATCTCCTTTAGTTTTGTTTCGACAACCTATTCTTGTTTGGTAACCTTGGCAAGGTTGCGATTGAATCATTAGTACATATCCAGTGAAGTGAACGGACCCAGGACCAAAAAAGTAAATATCTCGAGAATCACACCACTATTTCTAAAAATCTATATTCAATGTACTCTTGTAAGACTTCTGACAACAGTTCGTACTTGTCGTAAAGATGGAAATTTTGTACGTATGTGTGTGTTTTATGAAAGATCAATGATTCGTGGTGTTTACGTTATTTTTATCATAATGACATAGACAAAGGTACAAATTGAATTCATGGATCTTGTGAAAACCAAGACATGTTTACACTTTATCACCTTTGATAATTTGACGGTAGAGAGTCTTTATGTTTTGTTAGGTAATAGTAATCAATTCATTGTAAGATAAAGGGTTTACTTTGTGTCATTACGGGTCTATGACTCTTAAAATGTCCTTTTTTAAATTCTTAAAAGTAGACTGTATTTTTAATAAACGGTTTGGGGTAATCTAAGATTTCGGACCTCTCCCTCTCCCATATATTGATTTTATCGTTATCGTTAACTGGAAAACAAAATTATCACAAAGACCCGTTGGAGACCTATTCCAATGGGATCAAGTAATTGAAATTATTGGAAAGGAGAACCCGAGACCCAAGAGTTACAAGAAAGACTTTTCGTTCAAAGAAACATGCGTATTTAAGAGTGTCGTCTCTTTTGGGTGTAAAGGTGTTGTCGGAGTAACTATCGACTCGTTTTATTTTAGACCGTGTCTCGTTCGTAGGGTTACCTTAATTAGGTTCTACAGTAAGAACAGACACTTACGAAACACCAGGGTCAATTTTCAAATTATCATTTTAACTTACTTAGTTCTATCTTTGTCCTGGAAAACTGTATGGACTTACTTTACTCATTGTGTTAAAATTAATTTAGTAGATTAGTAAACTCAATTTAGTAAGCCTCTATTTTTATAGATCTTTACTTGTGGTCGTTTTTATAATAAATTACGTATTTCTTATATTTTTTGAAAATTTCTAATATCTTTATTAGTCTTAACATCACTCTTGATTCTTTCGTCTTTTCTCCTTTACGATAATGAACGTTGTACCGTCATCGAACCAAATTTGAGAGTACCAATATCCAATATATTGTTAAGTACGCGTCGAGTTTCGGTCCTTTTGTTTGTCGGGTTAAATTTTTTACCCACCTTCTGGATTCGTCTTGAAGCAGAGTTTACTTCTGTATGTCTAGCAGTTGTTTGCGTACTTTTCTACGAGTTGCAACGAGTAATAATCTCTTTACGTTTAGTTTTGATCTTGCTCCAAAGTGAAATATGGTCAGTCTTACCGGTACTGGTTTTGATAGATGTATGTTATCCACTACCTCTCTTACACCTCTTTTCCCTTAGGAGAACTTGACTACCACCCTTGTATTTAACTATGTCGGTGATACCTCTTGTCACAAGAGGTAAGGAATTCTTTGATACTTATTTTGATGATATACTGGGTCGTAAGGGTGATGACCTATATGTGGGACTCTTTTGACATTGAGTTTTCTGTGTAAATGGGGTTACAAGTGACGTCGTGATAAATGTTGACAGTCCTGTACCTTCGTTGGATCTACAGGTAGCTGTCTACTTACCTATTCCTGCCACCGGGTCTCCAATTTCGTAGACGGACGTTGTGCCCTCTGGATCCAAGCTAGGGACCCAGCCCTTCTAGGGGACCTCTTCCTTTACCGTTGGGTGAGGTCATAAGCACGGACGTCTTAGGGTACCTACCTCCTCGGACCACCCGATGTCAGGTGCCCCAGCGTTTATCAGCCTGTGCTGACTCGCTGAAGTGAAAGTGAAAGATATATGTTGCCTTATAATGAGTCGGTATCTTTCCTTTCTTTGACCCAGTAAACGTCACTACACCTACTTAGATCTCTGACAGTATTCAGTCTTTCTCTTTTTGTTTATAGCATACGATTACGTGTATATACCTTAGATCTTTTTACCTTGACTACTTGGATAGACGTCCCGTCCTATCTCTGCGTCTACATCTCTTACCTGAACCCCTGTGTCATTCCCTTCCTTTTCCACCCTGGTTGAGTTTGTCATCGTGATTTTAGATATGTGATGGTTCATATTTTGTCGATCGTCCTTCGACAATGTATGTCGAGTCCCTCGAGTCGAGTCCCGAGACGCTACTGAATTGCCCTATTCTACCTCCCTACTATTCCTCCGAGTTCTCTCTCCCTTACAACAACAATAAGTCAACGATTCAACACAGGTTGAGAAACGCTGGGGTACCTGACGTCATGTGGTCCGAAGGGACAGGAATTGGTAGAGGCCCTCAAACGAGTTTGAGTAGAGTCCCTCCCCTATATACATATGTATGTCGACTAAGTGTTACGACATGTTGTCTTCGATTATGTAACATTTCATTAATGGGAGGTTAATTTTTTTTAAAAAAATTATTAAGTATATGTACGTATCCCATCATTTAGGAGGGGTTCGTCGTCGGGAAAGAGATAACAGAAAAGAATTTTCCTCGTATCCGGTGTCTCTGATAAAAAGGGTCTACGTACCCTTACAAGTCAGTCATAAAAGAGTCATGATTAGACTTGACCGTTCCGCGAAATCTCTTTTTTTTGTTTGTTTGTTTCTGTTGTAGCAGGGATGGGAGTTCCTCGAATGTTAGATCACTTCTTATATTTTACAACTTCGAAGGTATGAAACCGTTGGGTAATCCTTCTCGGTTGAGTCACCTTTTCTGGGACTACAACCCTTTCTAATTTTCGTTTTCCTTTTCCCCCACCATCTCCTACTCTACCAATCTAACGTAGTGGTTGAGTTTCTTGTACTTAAACTCGTTTGACATCCTCTATCACTTCCTGTCTCCTCCGACCGCACGACATCAGGTACCCCCAGTGTTTTTCAGTATACGTTGAATCGTTGACTTGTTGTGGTTGTATTTTGTTCATGTATTTAGTGGTGTCACGTTCACGGTATTCTTTCCATTTTTCTAGTGGTACCCTCAAGTGTTTTCCTTTCTCTTATGTTGTTTGACTTCCCTGGGTCCTTCTAAAGTACCACTGTTCGCCATAGACTGGATACGTAGTCTTCCACCGAAACGACTGTCTTACTTTCTTTCTCTTCTCCTGAAAAATCCCATGTTTCATTTTATTTCCATGTCTCTGTCTTTTTGTGCGTTTTTCACAAAATTTTCTGTCTTAGATTTCGGTCCGTCTGGAACTTACTATAGCGTCGAGATGGTGGCACCGACACCTTGGTTGTGGTGTAAGGAATTGGTGACCAAAGGAGTGGAGATTTTAAGACTCTGTCTTATGGATAGAGTATTTTGGCGGTACTCTTAAGTTATTACGTACATGGTACCACTTTCGACACACTACTTATTTGTGTGACAAGTAAAATTTTCTTGTTTTTTCCATCTCCTTATATCAATTCAATATTTCTGTCCGTCGTCTGTCTAGTACTTTACCCTATTTGTCGTTGTATTTACAAAACTTGAACTGAGGTGTCTGTCATACTTGAAGGACACATCCAGTCTCCATTTATTAGGAGACCAGTTACGTCCTCTACACCCAAACGTCCAAGTTAAGGACCCAGTTCTTTTGAGGAACCTCTTTCTTTACCGTTGGGTGAGGTCATGACGACGGACTCTTTCGGGTACCTGTCTCTTCGGACCACCTGATGTCAGGTACCCCAGTGTTTTCTCATCCTGTGTTGACTCGCTGATTTGTTGTTGATGTGTGTCATGTCTAGGTGTCTTCTAAAATACGTTTCTACACTGTACCAGTCTAGACTTGGACGTCGTATACCTGAATGATTTTTCCTACTCGGTTCTTTGTCTTTCTAACCCTTATTTCACTAGTTATTATCGGTCACAATTTCTATAGTTCAGTTAAAGTAAGAGTCTCTGATTTACCTAGTTAGTGGTTAGTCAGTAATGAAGTCGGTGTTTTCAATTTTACGACGGTATAAGAAACCGTGTCCAGAAAAAGCCATAGTCATGATCTATTTGGGATGTTGATGAATGATGGTTTTCATGATTAGATATATAGAGTCTATGTGATTTTTGTTCCATCTTTACAATAGTGTAGTAACAGAAGTGTGGTAAAACGGGTTTCTTCGTTCGAAAAATAAAATGTTCGGGTTGACGTCATAGATAGGAGGAGACTAAGAATCCCCATTTAGTCTGATACGACTAACGTATTAGGAGGTGTTCTACCGTGTGATGATAAGTATTAATTTAGGTAAAAAGGTGAAACCTTATCATGTCTTACGTATATGATGCCTGACTGTATGGTACCCAGGTTAGAGTCTATTTTAAGATGACAACACGTAAATTTTACCTATTGGTTGTTCCTGGATGACATGTGTCCTTGAAACGAGTTACAATACACTGTCCGACCTACCCTCCCCTCAAACCCCCTCTTACCTATGTACAATACATACCGACTTAAGGAAGTGACAAGTGGACTTTGATAGTATTATGACAAACAATTAACCGATATGGGATTTTGTTTTAAATTTTTTTTTTAAAAAAATTAAGTTCAGAGTTTTTCTCCCTTCTCCTCCCAATCATCGGAACATTTTCTCCAATCGAATTAAAGATCACATTATGTGTTAGAGATCATATTATGTTATCTTTTTGTTTACTTTAAAAATTTTTTCGAAAATTCTTTGTGTTTAAATATAGGTTCCAATTTACTTGAGACAGTCCTGTAAATCAAATACTCAGATTAGGGAGACTTTTACATCGATTCTGGAATCTAACTGTACTCTTAAAAACTTCCCTCCTTATTTAATCTTCCCTTTTTCTATAAAATACACGAGAAATTGGAATGAAAGAAATCGGTAAGAGAACTTGAGAGTTCTGGGTCGTCTAATAGTTGACCTAAGTAGACAGAGAGAAATTTTTCCCGATATAAAGAATGCATTTCGATACTAATGTTTTGATGTCTGACTAGAAAACCCAATAAAGTCATATAACGATAAAGGTACGATTTTCCAACATAAAAGACGGATACTGTTATGTGAAATATGATCCCGATATAAAATCTTAAGGAAAGACTATTGGGATACTCTCTTTGTCTAAACACAGTGTACTTCAATGTCTTTATATGGTAGTGTACATCAATGTCTTTATGTTGGTATACTTACATAAACATAAATTTTTGATTTCGGGTACAAATGGATGAAAGAAGTTACCAAAGAAATTTCTTATAGCTCCTTTTGGTAATACATCTTAATTTTTTATTTTTTCCTTCTTGAAATGTATATTTCATATATCTTGTCAGTCCAAGTCTAAAGGTATCTTCCCGAGAAAGGTCGTTGAAGAAATTGAGAAATTTTCTATAGTTTATGACCCCAAAACGGATTTAGAATAGTGGATAAGACGAATTCAGTCTTTTTCCGACCATTATATCCAAGAATTTTAAGTTACTCTCAACTTGTTTCTTAACGGACCACGTTACTTCAAAAGTAGACCTGTCTTAAGGTGAGACTTCGTTTAGTCTGTACAGAGAAGAGAGATAAGCGGAATAAAATGAGTCTGAACTTTGTGTTGAGTGTCAACTTCTTACATTCACCTTTTGACGGTCCACATCTTTAATACTAGTTATTTTGACTGTACGAGAAGGTTCATCCTGTTTTATGTTGTAAGGAAGAGATCATTATTGTTGTCTTAAGTGAACCTTCTTTTGAAACTTTTAATCTCATTTTAGACACGGAGGTACATGAAAAAATTTACCGGGACATAAGAATCTCGACATCGTTTTAACTTTTTTTTTTTTCTAGATGTCTGACTTTTTCCTTTTCTTTTAAATTCCTGATAATGTAAAAATTATAAATTCTTTTGTTCTATGTACCTTGTGACCCTTAGTTATTAACGAGACTTTATGTTCAGTGAAGTTTCTTCGACTTTACTCGAGACACTTCAAAATCAGATCAATTTATGGACCGTGTGACGTTCGTGAGTTATTTATAATCGTTAATAATCCTTTCGACAATAAGGAGTGAGAAATATAGACGTTATCGAAAATATTCTTACATTTCCTTAATTGATACAAAAAGTTAAAGTGAAATACCATAAAATATTCACTTCAATATACGAAATAATGATAAATGTATAAATTTTAAACGATTCCAGAGTCCTCAATCGAGAGTGTTAGATGACACAAAAGAGAAAAGACGATAATGTGGCCTCTGAAAGTGACATAGAAGTCGTATTCTTAGATTCTTAGTGGTTCCATTGTCGTCGTACTTGTGTCCGAAACCTCGGTCTGTCAGGATATCTGGATCCAAGTTTAGGGTCGAGGTGTCGGAACCTGTGTTGTAGTGGATAAGACATATTACTCCTAATAGATGGAAAGGTCATCATTTATTTTATTTACTTGTATAATTTAAAAATTAGGGTTGTAGATGTATAACATCCATAAGTTATTTATAATGAGGAGTCCAAACTTTTTTTGTAAAATCAGATCACTTTTACAAGAATTGAGAAACTACTAGACTTAAGTACCTAAGAGAAAGTCTTTTTACTTATACGTTTGGTTTATAATGTATATTAAAGTTGTCTAATTCTTGGGACGAGTCCTTTGGATACTTTACGTATAAATTTTATTCCTGACCTGAAGAGATATGAAGTGATGCATCCGTGGTTGAAACATTTCTATCTTAAAGACCAAAGAAGTTTAAGATGAACTCCTTTCAGTGTTGGATGGATTAAGAATACTCTTTCAAGAATTTTACTAAAAGTCATAAAAAAAGATTTTTATATTTTCATATGAATACCAAAGGGAATGAAAGATTTTGTAGTCATTCCCGTTATATATATTTTCTACTTTGTTTATATGACTTTATTATGACCAATCTTACACCTTAATACCCACTTCATAAAAAAAGGGAAGTTGTGACGAACGAAATTTAAGGAAAAGTTTTTAAAAATTTGACGAATTTTTATAAAGGTACCACTCTAATATATTTTTTGGTTTTCTGGAGATTTAAATGTATTTTAAGAGAGTCTTCTTGATTATTCGTACATAAACATACAATTACAACGGATATTTATCATATATAAATATATACAATATTTAATAAAGTAAATTGAGGGTGTTTAGTTAATAAGGATAAAAATAGTAGTAATATTGAGGAAGTTCTAGTTTATTTTTCAGTCACCCTTTTTTTTTAGTCCTAACTTTAGGTCTATACAAATTGTTTATGTGTATGTGTGAAGGGAGGGTGTTTGAGTTAGATTTTGGTGATATAGACTAACAATATAGTTATTCTGACCTGATCTTTTCCAAGAAAGATTCTGAATTGTCATTTACGTAGAATCTTCTACTAATTTTAGTTGGATTACCATCGTCAATATTCTTATGTATTACTTTATTTCATATACTTTGGTGAAACCATTTAATACGAAAATTAAAATTTTGTCTTTATCTTCTTAAACATCTCTTTTTTTTAGAGTTTCTATAGGGTCTAAGAGAATGTGAGTTTAATTTAGGTCTTTCGTGGTTTACAATAGGATTTTGTTTGTGTTTCAGATATTTGGTAAAATAAAAAGATGGATGTAGGGTTCCATCATTGATGTCGACATTCTATTGTATCAGATATATGTCTTGTTAGTAGTCTTTTAAATTTATATAATCTTATTTTAGTTATTATATTTAAATGGAGTTTTTATAATCGTATAATTTGTTTACCGTAGTACTGTACTAGATGAGTGGTTCCAAATTTCGTTACATTCTTACATCAAAGATTTATTTATAGAAAGAAGGGTGAGTTTCCTTTTACCTAAAATTTTAAGACTAAGTTAAGTTGTTTATAAATCAAGTATGAGGTGTGGTCCGAGGCCCCGGTGTCTTTATTTATTACGTTCTAAGGAGAGAGGGGCGAGGAGCCGGTGTCATTCTGATGACCCCTACCTCTATCTTTCCTCTCTCGTTACCCTGTGTGTTGTGGATGTGTTCGTTAAGATTTGGTTATACCTTTAGTGCTATCACTTTCATTATCCTACTTGTGTCAAGACACGTTTGTGTTTTTTTCCTTTACTAATAAGTCGGACCGGGACAGAAGACTTTGGGTTTCATTATATAGATTGGTGAATAATCTTTATAGATGAACCTAGAGTCTGAATTGGACAGACTTTAGTTGGACGACTTGTTGCCTGGTATGAATTAGGAAAAAAAAGATGGGTAGAATCCCTTACCGATATGATAAAAGGGTTAATTAGTCTAGTTTTGGAACTCGATAGGAAATGAGGAAAGTGAGTGAGTATAGGTCTGACAGTCATTTAGGACAGTCGACATACACTGTAAAAGTTTTATGTGGGTTTTAAATTAATTAAGAGTAGTGATACTAGTGGTTAGATCATTTAAGGTTACGATAGTAATGAAGAGACCATTCTTGACGAAGGATTTTCCAGAGAGATGAAGACGGATTAGTCGATTAATCAAAACAATTTTACGTTTCAGTTAATAATTGTCATTGTAAAGAGTTTCGGGTTGTTATAAAGGGTAATTAGAGAGTGATACTTATTTCCAATTTCAAGAATGTTTTTTTTGTTGTGTTAGCGGGTAGTGATGGAGAGACTGAAATAACGGATATGAGAGAAGGAGTGGGTGGTGGAATATGGTTCGTCGTTTATTAGACCTTTCTTTTTGTTCTCATCTCCTTTCCCACCGTTCTCAGATGAAACATTTGTGATAATAAAGTTGTCCTTATGGTGAATGTGTCTCGCTCTTTAAAGTAAACTTTAAAATATACTTATGGTCGTCATAAATGAATGACACCTTACAGTTTTGAATACTCCATAAAATTAGGAAATTTTTTATTTATCCATTACTTAGAAGGGTCTCTCGAGGTATTTTCGTCTGTTTTTATAATGTATGGTAAAGTTCTCATAGTACCCGGAGGAATCTCGGGTGAATACTTCGGAGTAGATTCTTTTGTTTCTTTATGGTTTTCTTATCTCGTACCGTTATCTTTCCTGATATTCTGTCGTTCCCAATCGATTTTGTTTTCTAACTCTTACGGTTCCATATCTTCAATGATCTGAAAACTTACCATAAAAATTTCAAGGAAAACAAAAGAGAACTATCTCGTCTAAGGACCTAATGGATGGAGTATTCATTTGTGGACAAATTTGAATTGGATTTGGTGTTAAGATCTTAGAATATTTTTGTGTTTCGAAAAAGGCTGAACCAACTCAGGATCCCGTAGAACGGAATGAAAAGAGAGACGAAGGTCTGTGGACTTAGGAGTCTTCGACGTAAGGAGGAGATGGAGTTAGACCTAAGGTTAGAATTGACGTAGTGGTCAAATATACACACACGTACACACGCACACACGTACGGATAGTCAGTGAGTCACCACACACACACATACACACACACACACACACACACGATCAGTTACAATCGTAAACATTCATACACACACACATATATATACATACACACACATACACACACACATACACACATAGAGTTTTCCTTCTTAAGGAGTGGTTATTTAAAATGTGTGGTTGGGATAATGAGTATGTTTCCTAGTGACCTTACACCAATTTGAGGAACTTAAAGTGGCAAGTGCATCAATCATGATAAAGGTGTGATATTCGTCGTTACCATTGTGACTGGTAGTTCGAGTGAACTCAATACCTGTTGAAATACAATTAACTCTAATAGTGCTAATAAATCAAATGGTCTGAAATTCAAAAACCGAGGACAAAATTTCCGAGTTTTAAAGTAAAGTAACAGTGTACGTAGACCCGTACGAGTCAGCACAGGTTGATAAGTGTTAGGGCACCTGACGTCGGGTGGTCCAAGGAGACAGGTACCTTGAGAGGTCCACTCTTATAACACTTCATCCGACGGTACAGGAGGAGGTTCCCTAGAAGGACTGGGTCCCTAGTTTGGACGTAGAGAGAACACCGAGGACGTAACCGTCCGTCTAAGAAGTGGTGACTCGGTAGACCCTTCGTCGTACCCGGATTTCTTTCGGACTGGGTCGTAAATTTTCAGATCCCCCCCCATTTTTTTAGTGACTTTGTCTATTTTTTACCGAGATTTGATTTTAGGGAGGTAAACCGTGTCACCTATCTCTTCGGACCACCTGATGTTTAGGTACTCCTTCGTTCTCAACCTGTGCTGACTCGTTTGTGTGTGTGGGCGTATGTCTGTATAACTATCTATTTAGAGATTTAAAGGATACCATCTTTATAAAGGAGTTTTTATATAAGTGTTTCATGAAAATAATGTGAAGATATTTGGTCAGGAGTTTGTCTTCATACCTATGACCAGTTAAAAGTAACATCTAGAACCAATTAGATATTATTTAGGAGTCTTCGATACTCTCTAATTAGGAAATTTCTAAAGTAGACCTGATATAGGGTACGGATATTCAGTAAGAATGAATAAATGTTACTGAATGAAATTCAGTAACAAAAGAATATCAAAGATTTCGTTTACTTCATTTATGACTTTGTTGAGAAAAGGAAAGGGACTTCATGAAAAAATTTCCCTCACATCCCTATTCCTAGAACTGATTGTTCTCAGACGACTTTAGGAGGGGAATTAAGGATTTTGGTTCTATAATGGTTTTTTTTTTTACGGCTAGAAGTAGTGATATACGACATTCATAAAATGAAGTTCCTAGAGACTGGGCTTTTGAGTCTAAAATTAACATTTACAGAGACGAATATGGTTCAAGACAATCCTGTAGACGGATAGTAAACTTAGAAGAGTAAAAGGTAAGAGTTTATAGTATCCAATGTTTTTTTCTTTTAGGAAGAGAAAACAATGTGTACATGCAATTGGATAAAATATATCCGGTGTAAGGTATTATTCGTTGTGTCTTTCGTAATTCTTTTAAGGAAGACGAGGAACTATTCCTTTTGAAATTTACATTTTCATTTGGTGTAATAAAAGTATAAATTCTTCTTGTCGTAAAATGGATCCTCTATTTTCATCGAAAGGTTTGTTTGTGAGAAAAAATCATAAAAGAATCGTTAAAAATTTCCTCCTGGATTATTATAAAAGTAGCACTGACTCTTTTTTTTCCTTACCGTAATTTTAAGGTGACATACAAGTTTTCTCCTCTTTTCGATGATATCTGTTAGATTTGTGTTTTAAAATGGAGAAAAAAGTATATTTGAATTGAAAAAACCTAATTTTTTTTAGTTGAATATACATCTAGACCAAGAGACTCTTTATTCGTATACGTAATAATTAACTTGAGAGTCCATCCTTTTTTTCTACGAATTCTGATGTCGACTCAGTTTGGACAAAGACACCCTTCCTTCCCCAAACCCTTCTCTTCGATTCTGATCCTTTCGTTAAAGGATACGGAGTTTTACTTGGAAAAGGTTTCTCTGGGATTATTATGATTTGTTTGAGTGTCCAATGAGATGTTTAAATCGTCACCTAAAATTTATTTTATAATATTAAAGAGGAAAATGAATATTTTGTACATACTATTACCATTACGGATCTAGTAATAATAGACGTGACATTATTAAAAAAATTTAATACTTAGTTTTTCTGATAAGGACCTCTTGATGACAGTCGTATTGTGTTATGGTTATTTTGTCTCAAAGATAATGTTCGTTTTACAATAAACCCACTTATAACCGTAAAATACACCATTTCTAAAAAATTTTTGGTTTATTTTATTTTGATATGTCTTAAGAACCATAATAAACGAAGAGTTCTACCATTAAACTTCGGTTAATATTAAAATCGTGATTGGAGATTTATATTGTCACAAATTCGACAAGATCCGACATCTTTGGATCCCTTTTAAACATAATAGTTCAATGTCTTTTAATTTTTCCGTTCTTTCTAATTGATTTTGTTTAATAAATATGTGGATACCTGTCACAAATCGTTAGTTACCTAGATGGTTGTAATCCGATGGATTAAAACATAGGAAACGGAGACTTTTATATGGAATTAAAGAGAGAATGATGTCGTTAAGGGTATTATACCGTAATTTTATATTTACGTGATTTTTAGTTCTTTATAAGGTCGATTGACACTTTAGTTCGTGTATATTTGATATGTGTGTGTGTGTGTGTGTGTGTGTTTCCAGACGTGTTATGTAAAGAAGATCCAAAAGATTAAAGTAGACACGTCGTCGGAGGGGTCCGACTACACGGTAACGGACCAAAACCAATATAGACTTCGATTACGGATAAAGGAAACGAGGAACCAATACCGGTTATTGTACATTGGAGACGTTCCTTACCTTTCTTCATATATATACGGACTCATAGACTATAAATTATTACATAGTAAAAAATTTTTAGAGGAAAGCTAAGGTTCATCAGGAATGGACAGACCTGTAGTTATTGGTAGACTACTGGAGGGGAGTAAGGACCGGCCAATAGAAGAGGTAGTGGACTTCATCTTTGTTACATAAAAAATTTTATTCATTGTTGACGTATAGGTTTCATTGAAGTGAGTATTCAGACATTACTCATCACTTTTATTGTGTGTGAATAAGGAAGTTATAATTCTTATTCTCCTGAGTATCTTCTTTATTATAATGAATATTAATTTAAATATTATTAATAGAACGAGAAAAAAAGATTGACGAAAGTCCCAGAATTACGTGACCTTCGATGAAAGTTGGTTACGGTAATTCGTCGTTTCTGTATCCTGTAAGGTGTTTTTGTATTTTAGAGATTTGATCACCTCACTGTTTCACTTCCACGTTTTGTTAATGTCTTAATCTGACGTCCAGAATATTGAGATCCGCACCAAATAATCGTTTTACTCGTCAAGATAAAAATAATATTTTTTAAATAAGAATAAATAAACCGACATGACCCAGAATCAACGTCGTACATCACAAGATCAAGGGACTGGTCCCTAGTTTGAGTCCTGGGGATGTAATCCTTGTGTATCAGGATCGGTGACCTGGTGGTCCCTTCAGGGATTACTCGTCAAAATTTCAAGTAATTTGATCGATGACTATTGATGCTACAATAGTTCAAAATGTAATTACTATTAAAGGAGTGACATAATTAAAGTAAAAGGTTATAAAGTCTTTAGTCAAAGGTGTGTCAGGTGGTGAAACTCATCATGGCACACTGTTTTACACTCTGAACGAAAGAAAACTGAGAATAAATGTGTAGTGTCTGGAATTATCCGTCCAAATTTATATTAGTCACTTCCCTAAAGGGACGACCAGGTCACCAATTCTTAAGCGGAAAGTTACGTCCCCTGCACCCAAGTTTTGGCCAACCTTTTTCCAGGGTGTACGACGTCCCGTTCATTCTGCCCCGTGATTGATGTCTCTTTGGTTCGTGACGTTGCTTTCTAGGGAGTAAGGTGTCGTTTCTAGACGCACTGTGTTGATCCTGGACTACGTCGGTTTATTTATTTTTGTTACTCACTTTTAAAATTTGAAGTCATCCTCTTTTGATAATAAGTTGAAATTAGAATGAAATATAGTCTCGGATGTATTTACTTCTATTCTAAAGTAAAGGTACCAAGTTGTCGATGTTCTAAGATTACGGAATGAACTACATTTGAACTTTTGGACTTAAAAAGAAACGTTGAGAGGGTAATTAACTTTACATAATGCAATCGATTATTGAAAGGGACTTAGTCGGAAGAAGATACATTTTATCCCTGGTAAATTCAAAAATGACTAAAGTGCCCCCATGTTACTTTTTCTGGCTTTACAGTCAAGAATGTATAATATGTATTCTACGTTTTGACTTCGATATAAGTTCGTGATTAGCTAGTCTTCAAAGGACGTTTAAGAAAGAGGAAAACTTATCTATCCAAATCTAAGACGTCGAGTAATGACATCTTCAAAATGGGAAAAGAAGGAAGAAGAGAGGTTAGTCATTTCAGTCATAATGGTGAAAGTCCTTGTCTAATTCTTTTGTGACTTTATTTAAATAACAGTCATACGAACGTAAAATATATAAATTAGGCAATCGAAAGTCTATATGTCGATATTAGACAAACAATGGTGTACGTTTGTACACCATCGTACAAACTTCTTCTTGCGAAGAAGTAGAAACTTCTTTTAATGGAACATACACTGACTATTTTATCCTTTTACACCATCGTACAAACTTCTTTGTACGAAAGAAGTAGAAACTTTCTTTAATGGAACATACACTGACTATTTTGTCCTTTTACTACGGTTACATTGAGTCTTGAATACCTCCAAGTATTCGTTAAAAGAGGTCATATGACTACAAATTGTGATAGACCCTTTCGAAAGAGTGTTTGTTTTACTTCCGAAACTGTTACATACTTCTGGTCTCCTTCTTTCGACTTGTAGGTGTCTGGACGGAAGGAAATGGTGTTCATCGACGTAAATTCTTGACGATGTGAAAGGTAATACAATTGGTAGACTGTTTCGTCACTCACGGCTACCTCCTCACTGTTTTTGAGGGTATGCTTTTCTGTCTAATTACTTCTTGTAGTGTGGGTTCCAGTCTAAAATTCAAAACTATTTTTATCAGAAGTAATCGTAGTTTACAGGAGATCACAGATGTCGAGTTTCTTCACACTCTGGGCTCCAAATTTCGAGGTTTTAGTGACACTACGAATTATATTTGCGGATATAAATTGACAACAACAAGTCAGTGCAGTCTGAGAAATGTATGATCGTAAGTAAGAATAATCTTAATGATGTGATCATTAAAAATAATCATAGACCGATAATTCAAGGTATCTAAATCTTACCATACAGGGTAAAGATGGAGAGAGGATTCAGGATGCTCGAAATCACTCGTTAAAACGTCTTAAATTCCAAAAGCTCCCTGTGTTGCAAACCGTAGTATTATGGTATTGGATATTAAAATGTCTCTGAGATATATTTTCGTCAAACACGACAATAAGAGATATTTATTACGGGTTGGAAGACAATATCGGTATTTTGTTTTTTTAAATTTTCTTTTTAACTTACATTATTTTATGGAGACGGTAGAACGACTCCTTGGAAACAGAAAAAAATTCGTGGACTAAAAGTCATCATCCCATGTCACTTTGAACTCATGTTTACTTGACCTTGTAATTTCGTTTTCGTGGGTGTTGGATCTTCCAGTCTGAATGGAAACCACGAAAACCCTTACTAGACTGAGGTAGCACCGAATATAAGGACGACTGACTATATGACCAATTTGTTCGGTAGACGTTTATAATTTCCTCTCTCTTAATGTAGAATTATCGAATGTGAAAAATAATGTCGTTTTTTCTGGTTTTACACCTTCGGATATAATTTCTTTTAGTGATTATACTGTGATTTTGTGGTGGTGTAAAAGTATTTTATACAGTGAAATCAAAAATACGATGGAGTTTATATTTATCGTTTTATATTCAACTGTGCTGGTACATGTGTTTAAAAAAGTCACCGTCGATAATTTGAATGATTCAAGAGGGGTAAAAACATGATAATAGGGTTTTTAGATCTTTTCCTTTGCCCTCGAGGTTGTTGAAACCTGATCCGGGAACATAGCAGCCCTTTTTTGTTTTGATCAGGAAATTTCACTTTTATGGTAAAAATGTCAAATTCATATTTTAACATATCTCTATTTTCATGGTCATTGACATTATCATATAAATAACTTATGATTTGTAATCTTAGACACGTTAGAATAGACTAAATTAAGATTTTAGTTGAAATACTTAATGTGTAATAGTAGAAGTAAAATATCTACACCTTGACGTATGAGTTCTCAGTAGTTACTTAAATTGGGTTTATTGTCTCGAGAATTCATCAGCCCGTCCCTAAGTACAAAGTGATAAGAAATGAAGGAAGTAAATTATTTAAGATTTAGAGCAAGAATTGTCCTCAAAAATGTCTTATCACTGATCAATATGATCCATGATACTACCAGATATGATCCATGATACTACCTCTGACTTGAGGGGTGTATGTAGGTAAGATGATTTTTAATAATAGTTCAGGATTAGGACACGGGAAGTTGTTTCTAATCAAATTCTTACCATACTTGGTTAGAGACCGATGACTTAGTACTCCTAGAGGACCGCCCATCCCTCCCAACGAAAGTCAAGTGAAGTCAAGTCAGCGAGTCAGTACAGGCTGAGAAACGCTGGGGTACTTAGCGTCGTGCGGTCCGGAGGGACAGGTAGTGGTTGAGGGCCTCAGGTGAGTCCGAGTGTAGGTAGCTCAGGCACTACAATAGGTCGGTAGAGTAGGAGAGAGCAGGGGAAGAGGAGGACGGGGGTTAGGGAGGGTCGTAGTCTCAGAAAAGGTTACTCAGTTGAGAAGCGTACTCCACGGTTTCATGACCTCAAAGTCGAAATCGTAGTAAGGAAGGTTTCTTTAGGGTCCCAACTAGAGGAAGTCTTACCTGACCAACCTAGAGGAACGTCAGGTTCCCTGAGAGTTCTCAGAAGAGGTTGTGGTGTCAAGTTTTCGTAGTTAAGAAACCGCGAGTCGGAAGAAGTGTCAGGTTGAGAGTAGGTATGTACTGATGACCTTTTTGGTATCGGAACTGATCTGCCTGGAAACAACCGTTTCATTACAGAGACGAAAAGTTATATGATAGATCCGACCAGTATTGAAAAGAATGTTCCTCATTCGCAGAAAATTAAAGTACCGACGTCAGTGGTAGACGTCACTAAACCCTCGGGTTTTTTTATTTCAGACTGTGACAAAGGTGACAAGGGGGTAGATAAAGGGTACTTCACTACCCTGGTCTACGGTACGAGAATTAAAAGACTTACAACTCGAAATTCGGTTGAAAAAGTGAGAGGTGAAAGTGAAAGTAGTTCTCCGAAGTATCAAGGAAAAGTGAAAGACGGTATTCCCACCACAGGAGACGTATAGACTCCACTGACTCTAAAGAGGGCCGTTAGAACTAAGGTCGAACACAAAGAAGGTCAGGTCGCAAAAGTACTACATGAGACGTATCTTCAATGTATTCGTCCCACTGCCATATGTCGGAACTCCCACTGCCATATGTCGGAACTACATGAGGAAAAGGATAAATCTTGGTCAGACAATAAGGTACAGGTCAAGATTGACAACGAAGGACTGGACGTATGTCTAAAGAGTTCTCCGTCCAATCCACCAGACCATAAGGGTAGAGAAAGTCTTAAAAGGTGTCAAATAACACTAGGTGTGTCAGTTTCCGAAACCGTATCAGTTATTTCGTCTTTATCTACAAAAAGACCTTGAGAGAACAAAAAAGGTACTAGGTTGCCTACAACCGTTAAACTAGAGACCAAGGAGACGGAAAAGATTTTGGCCGAACTTGTAGACCTTCAAGTACCAAGTGTATAACAACTTCGGTCCGAACCTCTTAAAACTCGTAATGAAATGATCTCACACTCTACGCACGTTAACACGTCATCAAACTCGTAAGAAACCGTAACGGAAAGAAACCCTAACCTTACTTTTGACTGGAAAAGGTCAGGACACCGGTGACGACTCAAAAGGTTTAAACGACCGTATAACTCACGTTGTGAAAGTGTCGTAGTAGATAGTCCTAAACTTTGTCGAGTTGACATTAAGGTAGTGGAGGTGATCGAAACAAGCATCACTACGAAAGATTCCGGGTGAACTGAAGTGTAAGGTCCTACAGACCGAGATCCACTCACTAGTGTGGTAGTACTAATAGACCCAACACTTGTAGAAAAAACATGTCAAGAAGACACATAAGAACGGTGGAGAAGAATTATAGAAGACTAAGACAATCCAAACGAAATCCCTTTATAAAAGAATGAAAATTTACTTATATGTCTCTTCCTTCTTTTTTAGATGAAAACAAAAGGACCTTTACAAATATAGTTGTACGTTTACATGTATTGACGATGTAAGTTCTTACTTTAGTTGAAGACATTACTACTGTCCTGTCTCTCTCTCTTTCTTTGACCTAGTGACTTAGGTGATTGGTACTTTAGCTGGAATGGAGACCTGAAGAACAATATACTATTTTGTTATAAGGGAATGAAAAGTTTGATCCCAAAAGAAAATGTACTCGAGTTTGTCTAATATTAAATGTCTCAATGAAAATGACATTTAAAACAGTAAACTGAGACTAAAGTTAGACTTATTTCCTAAAGGAAAACGAAGTAAATCGGTGACTTTCGTTTATGAAAACGTTTCTTGAACATTCATTTTGACAAGAGGGACTGAACATATGAACGGTTTCTGACACATTAAATGTCTTGGAGGGATTACAGAAAAAAAAAGACCCGTTAATACTTCGAGTTAACGATGGTGTGGGAAGTCGAAAGTTCAGGAAAGTGTACCGAAACTCTTCTTTTCGAATAGAGTATTTGAGTTGATCAAAGAAAAAGAAACGAACACCTGAAATTTTTTAATAACGTTTTTCATTCGAGAGAGGAAGAATTTAATCGTGAGTATTTAATCGTAAATATAAAATTTACAATTTCATTCCCCTTGTTTATCTGAATGTCGTACAAAATAACTCACAAAGATAGTTATAATAGATGAGGGTATCCAAAAGTACTGTTAAGAACGGGGTAAGTCAGATAAGACCGGTTATCATAAAAGGGTAATGTTCTCACCCTTTAGCAAAAATTAGGTCTGTATTACAACACCGCGAGGATGGTTGTTATTACCATTCTACTGTTATTTATATTATTAATGTTTTTATTTTTTTTAATGTTTCAATCTTTATTTTGTCATGTAAAATCAAGTAAAACACTTTCCGTGTATTTTCAATTTACTAGGAAGAATGTTTGACATTTGTCCTGTTCTATTTTAATAAATTCTACTTATTACTAAAATTTTATAAGATGTATTACCGATTGACGTCTCCTCTCTCTCCTTTTTCATTTTCTACTTTGATATGTCTCTATTTGTCTTTTGACTCCCTCTATTCTTTTGCCGTCTTTTTATGTTTCGTTGTTATCTCTGTTAATCTTTTCATTATGTAAAACATAAAAAAACGTACAATCAGTGAGTCAGCACCGGTTGAGAAACACTGGGGTACCCGACATCAGGTGGTCCGAAGAGACAGGTACCTTAAGAGCGTCGTACTTATGACTTCACCGAACGGTACGGGAGGAGGTCCCCTAGGAGCTCTTGGTCCCTTACTTGGACCCAGAGGACGTAACGTCCGTCTAAGAAATGGTAGACTCGGTGGTCACTTCGGGTTCGGTTGTCTCCTCTGCATTCTCTACGTTCAAACTAGGGACCCAGTTCTTCTGGGGACTTCCTCGCGTATCGTTGGGTGAGATCATAAGAACGGACCTCTTAGGATACCTGTCTCCTCTGACCGTCCGATGTCAGGTGTCCCGGCGTGTGACAGTGTGTTCTGACTTCGCTGTATCGTACGTTAACAGGAAAACGGATTCAGAGGATGTCATTAAATAATGTCCTGAAAACTATTCAGTTAATTCAAGGAGTAGATATTTTGACCACAAATTCTCAACCTATCTCGGACTCCAAGGAAGGTTTAAGACGGTAAGATCCTAAGGTAGTGACTATCTTGGTTATATAAATAAATGAAGTTGACACACACAGACCGACTAAGGTGGAATACACATAGTGGAAAAGTGGAATCTTTTCAGAGGTAGAGGAGAAAGAGGAATTTCAGAAGACACTGATAAGACTTTTTCTTTAGTGTTAGGTGACCCCCTTTAAGAAGATTCTCGAGGATTCCATCACTAGTATCCTTGTATTAGTCTACTGCGTGAAGGACTAGAAATTTCAGTAAGACTTGTGACCTCCATTTTAAGACAAAGAAGTTGGTTAGGAAGATAGGAGTGAGAATTGATTGGACTTTTCGAATGTTTATGAAATAGGTAGTTCTCGAAGTATTAAAGAGAAGATAGTTTGTGTTGGCAGAATACTTTTATAACAATCCTTAAAAAGTTTCATTTTTTTCGTTAAGAGTCTTGCAATACATTAAAAACATTTTAGTTAAACATTTATGGTGTGTGTCTGTCTTTTTGTGTATCACTGTATGTAGTTTTTGAATCTTCACTGAAAGAAACCAACCGTCCTCATCTTATTAAAACTAAAAACGGAAACATAAATAAACAGAGGGGGGGGGAAAAAAAACGTAACTCGCGATAATGATAGTCTTCTTTTCGGTGTTTTGTTGATCTATGTCCTAAAAAAGGGTATTGAATCCCTCTTAAAACGTTGTATGACAATAATGGTTATATTTGGTAATAGTGTATATGAAACAATGGGGACTTTATAGAGAAGAAGTTCCGAGTGATCTGTATAAGTCAAAGATATTCGTCACGAAACATGTAACTGTAATCGAACAAAATTGTTCCTGTTTCTCTGGATTCGTACGTGTTTCCTAAATATGAGTCCGTACGTCTCCTTGAATGAAGGTTTTAAATTTATAATTCATGAGGTTTGAATTTTAATCTTTAATACTACTAAAATGATATCTATGTCAATTGGAAGAAAACTTATTACTGTGAATTCTCATATTGTAGTCTCTACAAGTCATATATTATTTACGAATCTTACCTTTTTTCTCGTTCTGCATCTCCCTGAAACGATCGGTGTACCAACTGTAAAGGAAACTCAGTAGAATAACAATGATTCAAGGAATGTAAAGTTGTTTGACAAGTATTTTGAGGATGAAGGTTACTTCAGTTAAAGATCATGTATTACCGAGGGACTATTCAGTGTGGTAGAACGTTTCATCAGTTCGTTTATAAATTTTTTGTAACAAACCCCTTGAATAATTAAACGGAGGGAGATAGAGTTTATTTAGGGAAAAGAGAAGTGATCAGATTTCCAGTGTGTCAAGAGAAACCATAGAGAATAAGCAAGAAGTCAAGTCAAGTCAGCGAGTCAGCACAGGCTGAGAAACGCTGGGGTACTTAGCGTCGTACGGTCCGGAGAGACAGGTAGTGGTTGAGGACCTCAAGTGAGTCCGAGTGCAGGTAGTTCAGTCACTACGGTAGGTCGGTAGAGTAGGAGAGAGTAGGGGAAGAGGAGGACGGGGGTCAGGGAGAGTCGTAGTTTCAGAAAAGGTTACTCAGTTGAGAAGTGTACTCCACCGGTTTCATAACCTCAAAGTCGAAATCGTAGTAAGGAAGGTTTCTTTAGGGTCCCAACTAGAGGAAGTCTTACCTGACCAACCTAGAGGAACGTCAGGTTCCCTGAGAGTTCTCAGAAGAGGTTGTGGTGTCAAGTTTTCGTAGTTAAGAGACCGCGAGTCGGAAGGAGTGTCAGGTTGAGAGTGTAGGTATGTACTGATGACCTTTTTGGTATCGGAACTGACTGATAGTCTTTTGAACTTCTTTCAATGAAGTTATATCTTAATAGTTTGGACCTTCGTTTAGAAATTTTTCTAGAATGGTTCCTTCTCAACTGAAAATGACGTATGAATGACACACGTTGTGTGGTCTTTCCAATTGGGTAAATGAGGAATTTTATTTAGATACGTTACCGATAATGATTAATAACGTTTCAAATCTTTTAGTTCCAAGTCTCTTTAATCATTCGATAAAGACGAAATAACTGATACGGTTTCGGAAACTGACACACCTAGTGTTATTTGACACCTTTTAAGACTTTCTCTACCTTTATAGTCTGGTGGATTGGACGGAGAACTCTTTAGACATACGTCCAGTCCTTCGTTGTCAAGCTTGACCTGCACCTTGTTGTCTGATCAAGGTTTGTCCTTTTCCTCACACAGTTCCGACATGTAACAGTGGGACGAATACATTGAATATACGTCTCATGTAGTACTCTTTACGCCCTGACCTTCTTTGTGTTCGACCTTAGTTCTGACAGCCCTCTTTATAGTTATTAGAGTCTATACGTCTCCTGTGGTGAGAATACCGTCTTTCACTTCTCCTTGGTTTTTCGGAGAACTACTTTCATTTTCTCCTCTCACTTTTTCAACCGAATTTCGAGTTGTAAGTCTTTTGCTTCTAGTACCGTAGGCCAGGGTAGTGAGGTACCCTTTATCTACCCCTTTGTCACCTTTGTCACAGTCTGAAATAAAAAAACCCGAGGGTTTAGTGACGTCTACCACTGACGTCGGTACTTTAATTTTCTGCGAATGAGGAACCTTCTTTTCAATACTGGTTGGATTATCGTATGAGTTTTCGTCTCTGTAATGAAACGACTGATTCCAGACAGATCAGTTCCGATACCAAAAGGGTCATCAGTACATACCTACACTCTCAACCTGACACTTCTTCCGACTCGCGGTTTCTTAACTACGAAAACTTGACACCACAACCTCTTCTGAGAACTCTCAGGGAACCTGACGTTCCTCTAGGTTGGTCAGGTAAGCCTCTAGTTGGGACCCTAAAGAAACCTTCCTTACTACGATTTCGACTTTGAGGTCATGAAACCGGTGGAGTGGGTTTATTGACTGAGTGACCTCTTCTGAAACTACGACCCTCCCTAACCCCCGTCCTCTTCTTCCCCTGCTCTCTCCTACTCTACCGACCTACCGTAGTGACTGAGCTACCTGCACTCAGACTCACTTGAGGCCCTCAACCACTACCTGTCCCTCCGGACCGTACGACGCTAAGTACCCCAGCGTTTCTCAGCCTATGCTGATTCGCTGACTTGACTTGACTTGACTTTCTGATTGCTTTTTCCATTTTTCGGGTTAAGGTTTCAGATTTCATAAAAGTTGAGAAAGATCTCTCGTACATTTATTTTTATTTGTGTGTGTATATTGATTGTGTTTATTATCAAAATTTTAATATGAGAGTCTAATTTGTAACATCATTTTCTGTGTTGTTACATGGATAAGTTATTGTGAAATTTTTTCCGTTCTCAGACCCTTTGTTTTGAGTGTGTGTTATAATTTATAAGATTATTTTCACCCTATCTTGTCAACTTTATACAGTGTAATTAATGTTAAATTTCCTTTTTTATATTAGAGTGACAATTTATTTTCTGGATAACCTGTGACTTCGAGTTCAAATTGAAGAATACAAAGTAAAAGAGAGACGTTGTGACCAAACGGTGATGAGGTCAAGTGAAAGAATAGACTTCGTAAGTACAGTCAATCTTCAACAAGGTCTTTTGTTTACCGATCAAAGTATTCGATTGACAAGATGGTTTTTGATTTTGATTTTGGTTTGGTTTGGTTCGGTTTTGTGTTGTGGAGAAAACCTCTATGGTATTCTGTATTTTCGATATTTGTTAAGGTCGAGAGAGTATGGAGAGGTGTGAGTTGAGATTTAAGAACACGAAAGTAAAACATTATAATTTGATATAGTACTGAGTTTTAAAATTTTAATGAATTTTACAACGTAAAACGTCTCTTTGTACTATTTAATTTCTAATGGGAGTAAATTAGATAATCTTATGTATAATAACGGATGACGCTCTCTTTGACCCAATAGCAATTTATCAGGTCTAGTCTAGACTTCGTTTAATATAAATCATCGATTAAAGTTACTTTATTGTACGAATTCTTAGAAGACAGTACAGGAGTTTTTCTTATCATTATATTTCAAATAATTATATGACAAAAGAACCACTTGTCAGTAAAGTTTGGGTATCCTCTGTACGACGACGACGACTCAGCGAAGTCAACACAGACTGAGACACGCTGGGGTATCTGCCGTCGGGTGGTCCGAGGCGACGGGGACCCTAAGAGGTCCGTTCTTGTGACCTTGCCCAACGGTAAAGGAAGGGGTTACGTACTTTCACTTTGCGCTTTCACTTCAGTGAGTCAGCACAGACTGAGAAACACTGGGGTACCTACCGTCGGGTGGTCCGAGGAGGTAGGTACCCTAAAAAGTCCGTTCTCATGACCTCACCCCACGATAACGGAAGAGGTCCTCTGTACGATTTCTCTGAAATAAAAAATTATCCTATTCAATTTTAAAAGTTTTAATTTGTCAGTATTCGAACTTTATGAACTCCACTAGTTATTTTTACGATATTTGTAATAATTTCGTCCCATTTCTGCCCTGAAGGGGCCGGCAGGTCATTAATTCTGTAGTGAGAAGGTGATACCCTCCGTATGTAAACTAGGGACAAGTCCCTTGATTTACCGTTGGGTAAAGTCACAAGAACGGACCTCTTAGGGTCCCTGCCCCCTCGGACCACCCGACGGTAGATACCCCAGCGTGTCTCAGTCTGTGTTGACTTCACTGAATCGTCGTCGTCGTCGTCGTCCCTTGATTCTAGGGCGTAATTTTTTATCTTTCTTTGTTTTTCCGTCCCATTTCTAAAAAAACTTTATATAACGAAAGTCAAGGAACAAAATTACAATTTCTTGAGGAAAGTTCTAGATTATTGTTTACTTTTCAAATGTGGAGACGACGGGTTTATTAAAGGGATACAAAGGGTTTAAAGATTAAGATCTTTCTAGAACGAATCAATTATTCGGAAAACAGACCATATAAATAAACATATATAAGATTTACTAACTTGTGTTTGTTGACTCGAAAGATGACTTTGTTACTGTAAGAGTAGATGTTTTGATACTTTTGTTGACAATATAATAAAATTTTCAGGGGGTTTGTTTTTTTCATGTCGTAAATTTACCGATTCTTGATAAGTTGAATTTTCTAATAAAAGTATAAAATTCTTCAGTCCGTCAACGATTATAAGGATATACAGATAAAAACTGTTTTTGGATTTGGTCCTTTAGTCTTCCCAGACGGTTCTTATTTGATAGTTTTTCTTGACTTTTATACTGAAGCCTCTTTAGTGTGATTCTAGATCAACGATTGTTAAGAGTTTGATAACTCAGAGGGTCGGGTTATGGTAGAGTAAAAAAGAGATACTAATGCTGATATTATTTGTGTAAAGTATTTCAGAATTGGTCCGTGTTCGACTAAGACAGAGATTCTTACTTATAAGAAAAATTTTCCTGTACCAATTTTTTTTTTTCGTTGAATCCTTCCTTTAAAATTAGTTTTCCTTTTATGATACCAGTTTGAAGTAGGTTCTAATTTTTTTTCTTCATGACTTATGTCATAATCCCGGATGTAAGTTTGAAAATAGTTTGACTAAAAAATGGTTGTGTCTTTAAAAAAATATTCTATTTTTTAAGTGAATATTCATGTCGTATTTTTTCAAAAACTATCAAGTTCTTCTTATTACCTACCCATTTTGTCTAAAAAATTTTTTAATACGTAAAGTCGTCAAACTAGTTTAAGACTGTTCTCTTTATGTACTGAATATTTTCAAACGTAATATTGTTATTTATGACCCCTTTGATTTGGTCATTTATAAATGGACCTACCGTTTCGTATCACCATTTCACTTGTCTGAATTTTAAATCGAGACGGTGAATGATTCACGTGACAGAATCCGTTTAATGAATTAGTTACAGTCGATAATTTAACTTTATTGTTATGAACGGATCTTTCATCCATACTATTAATTTAATTAATTAAGTATATATCGTAAATAATACATAATTTTTCTTCGCTGTTGTTAAACAGTTGTTTCCAGGCATATAAGTTTCGATACTAAAAAGGTCATCAGTACATGCCTACACTCTCGACCTGGTATTTCTTCCGACTCACGGTTTCTTAACTACGAAAACTTGATACCAAACCTCTTCTGAGATCTTCAGGGAGTCTGACGTTCCTCTAGTTTGGTCAGTTAGTATTTCCTTTAGTTGGGACTTATAAGTAACCTTTCTGACTCCAACTTCGACTTCGAGGTTATGAAACCGGTGGACTACACTTCTCGGGTGAGTAATCTTTTGTAGGACTACGACCATTTCTGTTTTCCGCCCTCCTCTTCCCCTACTGTCTCCTGCTCTACCAACCTACAGTAGTGGTTGAGTTACCTGTGCCCAAACTCGTTCGAGATCCTCTACCACTCCCTGTCCCTTGTTTAACTACAGAGAAGAAAAATTATGTATTATTTATGATATATACTTAATTAAATAAATTAATAGTATGGATGAAAGATCCGTTCATAACAATAAAGTTAAATTATCGACTGTAACTGATTCTACCACTGATGTCTACGACATCAGGTACCCCTACGGTTCTCAACCTGTACTGACTCACTGATTTGTTGTATCATAAATAATGTCATCTACCGTATAAACGGAAACTATATTATTAATATATTATTACTATATATTATTATATTTTTACTATATAAACCTTGATATATACCGTCTTTTGATTATTAAAAAATATATGTTTTATTCTTTTTACGGTATTTCCGTTTGTCTTCAATTCTCTACCTCCTCGTTGACTTCACGTCCTTAGTAAGACCTTTTCATCGAACTTTCTCGACCGGAACTCCTTACTCAACCTTCGTTTGTCACTATTTTTCCGTTTCATTAGTCCCTTCCGTTTATGTCGTGTTTGTTTTCATGTTTCCGGGACTACCAAGTCTACCATTTATTACACGGTCGTTACGTCCTCTGAGTCCAAGTTAGGGACCCAGTCCTTCTAGGAGACCTCTTCCCTTGTCTATGGGTTCGGTCATAAGAATTGGACCTCTTAAAGTACCTGTCTCTTCGGACCACCCGATATGTCAGGTACCCTACCGTTTCTCAACTTGTACTGACTCGTTTATTGTGTGTGTTTATCGACTAAGTTAGACGACATGTCATCTTTGATTGTGTTGTGACATTTCGTTGATATGTGATTACTTTTGATTAAAATTCTTTTTCTGTACTTACTTGTCCTCAATCCCTTTGTTCAGTACAAAGACCTTCGTCAGACCACCTTTTTTTTTGTCTCTCTCTCTAAAACGTAATCCTCATGACAACTCTTCTTTGTTACAGGGTTCTCTTTTCGTTATGGTATTCTTTTTTAGAAAGACAAGATCTTGTGTCAGGATACTCGGATAAATTTTGTCCTTTTTAAATAAAGAAAGTTTCTAATGATTTACGGTTTTTGTTCGTTAAGTTCTAAAAATACTCGTATATTTTTTCTTTTCCTTCTTTTTAAAAACTTCACCGTTTTTTTTTTAGACTAAGTTGTAGTTTTGCATCAGTACATTATCTACTTTCACCGGTTTATGAAAAGGTACTTCTATTTTTTCATTCTTTGAGAGAATATGTTATAATCGTGTCAATCTTTATGTTTGTCTTTTGTCTCTATACCTTTTCTATTCCAAACTCTTTTATTTTGTACTTACAGTCTCAGCTTCCTTTTTTCCTTTTCTTATGTATTGTCTTTACTCCTAGTTTCATTCTTTCTTTTGTAATTGTTACATCATTACCTTTACTCTATTTCTATAATCTCTTCGAATTTTTTAATTTGTATTTACACGTTAATTTTACTCTTTTACTTTCTTTACTTTTTATCTGTCCGTTACATGGAAATTGAACTTTCTTTTGGTTTTATGTATTATCAATTGTCCCAGTGGTGTGACCTCAACGGGATAAATGTATTAATATTTTATTGGATTTTGTTTCCATATCGATTATATGAACATATAAATTTGTCGGTATCCTTTTTTCTGTCTGACGTAGATTTTCTCGTTATTACTTTTGACTATTGTCACTTTACTATGGGTTTTACATGAACTTCTTTTATTGACAGTTAGATCTTAAGGTACATTCAATTTACAATCAGTGAGTCAGTGCAGACTGAGAAACCCTGGGGTACCTGGTGTTGGGCGGTTCGAAGAGACAGGTGCCTTAAAGGGTCCGTTCTTATGACCTCACCCAACGGTAAAAGAGATCTTAAGATATGGGACATTTTATAGAAAGCTCTTTTCTCCGTTTAAAAGTTCGTTTGTTTTTGACTCAATTAGAAGTAATCTTCTTTAAGATTTCCTACACGAATTCTGTCTTCCTTATACTAGAATCTATATTTTAGTTTCTAAGTTTAACGTTACGTGTCGTTTTTTGAGTCATTTTAAACTATTTTAATTACCTATGATATTTTAGTTCTAATCATTACAGAAGATCCTAGAGACTTATATCCTGCTTTTATTCCTTGTTATCGTATACTCGACCTTACATTCATCTACCCTCAACTTTCAGATAATGTAAGAACATAACTATTTAAAACAATTCATAAATATAAACATCAGTAAATGTCTGAGTGGTATTTTCTTATATTTGTCCGACGTGATGAAGGTTTATTTATTTCTTTTTTATCTTTCCAATTTAAATTTAATTTTTTTTTTTTTCTCTATTCTTGGTTTCTCTTCTTTATTTCTTGTACTGTTTTAAAAAGTCATTTTACCATCCTAATTTGAGTATATAAATGGTCATTAAGTTAGTTCATTCATTTAATTACAAGTTTAGTTTTCTTCTGTCTAAAAAAGAAAATTTGTTGGTTGATTTAAATGTCCGTTATGTAGAGACTTTTTTCCTATGTCTTTCGAACTTTAATTTTGTACCGCTATCTATACGATACATTTGTGATTGGTTTATTTCCGTCAATATAATTACATTCTGTTAGATACGGAGTTCCATTTTTGTAATGATCTCTATTTTTATATGAAATTATGTTTTCGAAAGTAGGTTTTAATTTTTTAATTTTTAGACACATGTAGATCATTATATCGAAGTTTTATATGGTTCGTTTTCGACTGTCTTAATATACTTCTCTCTTAAAGTATTAGTATCAACCTTCGCAATTATGCAAAAGAATCATTAACTCTCTTAGTCTACCTTTGGAATGATCCTTCCGTCTGAATGTGTCGTACTAGTCGTCTGATCTGATCGACCTGACGCTACTTCGTGGCGTGGTCGTTGATTTCTGACCTAAGGTAGGTTCACGTGTATCATACAAATATTTTTAACTTTTTCCTCCGTTGTACCATTCAGAAGAGTTTAAGACTTCTTGACCTTACACGTTTTATATAAAACTGGTGATACGTAAATCAATCTATCTTCATTATTTCTTTTCTCGGTCTTTTGGAAATACATAAACCTTTAATTTTTGATATAAAGAATGTATTGATACTGAGTGTTTTCTCGTCATAGTAAAGGATTACTTTAATTACTTGACCTATTTTTACTTTTGTCAAGTATCGTGTTAATTTTTTATTCTTCTCCCTTTAAATACAGGAATTTACGTATATTGTCCTTTTATTGTTTCAGACTTTTAATTTTTCGATTCATAGGTAGAGTCATTTAATATTTTTCGTATAATTAGAGTTTCTCTTTTTCTTCTGTTATAATTTGTGTCTCATATTCAGTTCCTGTATTTTCAATTGTATTTCTTAGTTGTTTGGTCTTCAACCAAGAGAGTTTTCTATTTGAATACCATTTTCATTACTTAACCCCTCCCTCTTTATTAAGTATTTATTATTTATAATTGTGTAAAATTCTTTAGGATGTTTGTAATTTGTCTATTACCCCCCATAGTCCATGTCAAAGTACGATCATTCAAACTTTAAAATCCACTAGAATAATTTGGAGTTAGTTGGTTAGTTTACTGAGACGTATCAGGATATTTCAAATTTCTTTAACTTGACCATTGGATTTTGATAAGGACGTTCATTTAGAGTTCGTGTCTATCAAGTTACCATTTAAGTTGGTTCGTAGACTCTTTCTTTATTAAGTGTAGAATGTAAATAAGTCTTTTGTCCTTCTTTTCCAATTTAGGATTTGTAAAATACACTTAATCAGATTATCCATAATCAGATTAATCCATACAGTACTTTCGTATTTATACATCTAAGATGGGATAGGTATAAATATATCCCGTATTCGGATATTTTATATCCTCTAGTTTGTTCAGTTAGGATTTCCTTTAGTCAGGACTTATAAGTAATCTTCCTAACTACGACTTCGACTTCGAGGTTATGAAACCGGTGGACTACGTTTTTCGTTTGAGTGTCCTTTTCTAGGACTACGACCCTTTCCGACTTCCGTCCTTCTCTTCCGCCCCCTGTTGTGTCCTACTCTACTAACCTACCGTAGTGGCTGAGTTACCTGTACTCAAACTCGTTCGAGGCCCTCAACACTTCCTTCCCCTTCGGACCGTACGACGTCAGGTACCACAACGTTTCTCAGCCAGTGCTGACTCGCTGACTTGTTGTTTTTTCCTTCAAAGATCCGTTTGTCCTTCAGATAATTTCTGTATTTATATCGGGTTGTAAAAGAATTTTATGTCTGATATGAACTTCTTCTCGTGTGATTATGTAGTTTATGTGATTTTCATCAAAAACAAAGGAGATGGTGTTCTTCAGACTTTTTACGAAACCTAAGGGATCTGAAAGAATACTAGTCCGTCTTTGCAGAATGGGAAGAGATGATACAAAAATTACCTCGTGTTCGGTTTTTTGAAACGTCACAAATGAAGGAATAAACAGGTTGTTTAGTAGTAGTCACTTCAGTCGTCGTTTGACTTATTGGGACCTTCCTTACAAATAATTGATTTGTGACAAGGTCCGGTCACTTCACATTTTTTTCATACTGAACCGAAATTCAGAGTTCGTATCAATGGTGGTTAAAGGGATTTGAACCAAGGAAGGATCTCAGTCTTCCTATTCAATTGACAGACGTTATCGTCTCAATGTGTACTAAAATTGAAGAGAATTTTCTCAGATAACGATTTGTCCGTCAAGATTTTGGACAAAAATCGATTAATGTATTTTAACGACCACCCAGACAACAAATGGAATTGTTTTATAATTTACGGTATTTTTCTGAATCTTGTATTTCAATGAACACGGAAGTAGATGTTTCAATTTTTTATATTTGAGTAAGAGTCTTTACCATATGTATGTATATATATGTGTGTGTGTGTGTGTGCATATATGAAAGTAATCATCGTAAAACTAATATTCTCTAATAATATATACAAGATAGACATATATCAGGTTTCATATAAGATAAATTTGTGTCATTAGTAAATAAACTTTCATAGTAGTAGTTAATCTATTTGTCATTGTTACGGATTCCAACTCTCCGTCCAAACAACAATAATGTGTCATTTCGACCCTCGTTAAGTAAAATTGAATTGAAATTTAAATATTTGAGTTTCTTCCGTGACCAAGACAAAGAGATTGACATTTTATAAGTTGGTTTAGGATTTCCTTTAGTCAGGACTTATAAGTGACCTTCCTGACTACGACTTCGACTTCGAGGTTATGAAACCGGTGGACTACAATTCTCGACTGAGTTACCTTTTCTGGGACTACCGACCCTTTCTGAGTTCCACCCTCTTCTTCCCCTACTGTCTCCTACTCTACCAACCTACCGTAGTGGTTGAGTTACCTGTACTCAAACTCGTTCGAGGTCCTCGACCACTACGTGTCCCTTCGAACCGCACGACGTCAGGTACCCCAATGTTTCTCAGCCTGTGCTGACACACTGACTTGTTCTTGTTGTTGAGACTATTCACTCACGGATTATTATTACTTTCCATCACTATTCTAATTTTATATACTTTTCTCCTGGTCCTTTCAAATAATAAGAAACAAAGATAATTTCGTTATCCTAAAGATATGTTGAAAGACGTAGTAAAGTGTTCAAAATATGACTCGTAATTCGAAAAAGTGAGTGTCACGAAGACTGAGGTTTACACACCCAAAAGAGGAATGTCGTTGGTAAAGAGGTTAAGAGACTAAGGTTGAACTATAGGTTGTCTCTAAGTTGAGTTAAGACTGTCATAGAGGGACCTCAATCACAGTCTAGAGTATTCAATTTCCTGAATCAGACTGTTCTGATAGGAGCGAAGTTTAAGGTTAACATTTAAGGTACGGTGACCATGAACACTGGATGGTCGACATTTAACCCCAAAGGGTGTCGTGGGAAGTCTCAGTTACTCAGATCTCATTAATGTATTAAATCCTTTCATGAAATCAATGATAGTGACCAAATAATATTTCCTAAGTTTAGACTTTGTCGGTTTACCTTCTTTTTACATCCCGTTCCATGCTCCCATCTCCCACACACATACACTGACCTTCACACACAAACATATGGAAGGTATGGGAAGTACGGTGTGAGGGATCGTGGAGTTACACAAGTAGTTTGATTTCATCAGACTTGGGGTGACAAGACCCGAAAACCCCTCTATGGTAATCCACCCGTACTGACTAATTTTGTACCAAAATCCACTGACTTGTGGTAGAAACTGAGACGAAGTGAGGGGTCTCTAGTCCCTACCCCGACTTAGTGTACCAAACTAGAAATACCTCTAGACTTCAATGGATCCCTGAAGTCGTGGTCAGTAGAGTCGTATGTTTTCTGTGTAGTGAGACGTCTAGGGTTCCCAAAATCCTCAACACACGGTCCTTTGTCTTTTCTGGTTTATGAATAAAAAGTAATATTGTGTTCGTAGATGAGACATGAGACAATGATACTGTCAATTTAAAAAATTTTCGTAATTCTGTCTCAAGGAATTTATTGATTTGTGTTCTGGAATTTATAAATTAACCATAGTAGGAGGTTTTGTTAATGGAACCCTCTAACATAACAATCCCCTTTGTGTGTGGAACCAGTCCGTGGCATCATTGGTAGACGTACTCAATAAAATGTTGTCCTCCAGGATCATTTCTTGTACCTTAATTATTCGATGGATGGTGAGAAAGGGTCTTCTCAGACCCTTTCCAGTTTTCCTCTGGTACACAGGGTGGTAGAGGGTCTAAAGAGTGACCGTAGATAGAACCGACTCGTTACGCACACCGGGGTCCTTCCTGAGACTCAGCTTTACTGACCGGTCTCTGTTGGGTCTTTGATTAGGGTAGTGTTATTTTGGACTCGGACGCTCGGTGTACCGTCTCGTCAAGAGGACCCAAGGGAATAGGATGACGAGAGACGGACCCGCGGGGAAGGGTTATTTCAGAGAACGAGACAACCGTGTACACAGAGGACCCTATCAAGTAAAAGGTCACAATCTGTTCTCGGGTGAGAGTCCGGGACCTTCCCAAGAGGAAAGATGTTGTTATAATACGAGATTGTAAGTGTAAAGAAAGTCTTAGTCTAGTGTCCGATCGGTTCTTTTAATCGTTAATAAATCGTAAGTGTAATGTGTCTGTTACAAAGGTTATGTTTAGAGAAGTAATAGTTGATATAGTAATAATTGACATATGATTATTTTAAAAAACCGAATAGGTTCGTGAGGGGTGGGGGTTTAACATACACACATATATAGTCCGCGAGTCACCACAGGTTGAGAAACGCTGGGGTACCTGACATCAGACGGTCCGAGAAGACTTGTACCTTAAGAGGTCCGTTCTTATGACCTCACCCAACGGTAAAGGAGGAGGTCCTATAGAAGGACTGGGTCTCTGACTTGGACCCAGAGGACACGACCGTCCGTCTAAGAATTAGTAGACTCGGTGGTCCCTTCGGGGTTTAATGTGATAATTTTTTTACTGTTGAACAATAGTTGTTTTTATACATTTCCTTATCCAGTGACCATGACTGCCATTGTAATTTTCTTAAAAAGATTCAGCGAGTCACGATCAGTTACAATCGTAGACATTCATGTACCAAAAGGTTCTATTTTTGAATTTAAATCTATGCACTCAAGTTCATACAATAAACGAATAAAAAGTTCAAAGTAATAGTGCAATACCTGGACAGAATGTCTTTTATTCAGGGATTGAGTTCCTTGATTTAGAAATCTCATTTTTCTACCCCCTCCTCTTCCCTTTTTTCTTTTCTTTTGATTCTTGACTGTATTTGAATATATAAGAAATTTTTTTTTTTTTAGGACAAAGAACGTATATGAATTTTTAGCAGGATTATTGGTTAGATTCAATGTATAAATACTGTATGGTAAATGTCGAAAAAGTTAGTTAAGAAGTGTCCGTAGTTTTAGTGGGAAGTTATGGTTAAATAGTACGTCTAGACAATTGTAACCTACAAGGTCCCGTTAGAATCAAAAGAAAACGTCACTAAGTTTCCGAAGACATATCAATACAACAGATTTCACAAAATCCGTTTCTGCTTATCGAAGGACAAGTGCCATGATGACCTTGTGTTCTCTTCCATACTTTTTTTCTCTAGACCAATCAATAATGAAATCCTTTATTCTTCACTGTTAATGATTGGATTTCACTCGTAAAATTTGTAATTGATTTGTATGATTCGTGTTGAATCGCAACATGATTGGGATAAGTAATCATAGATGATTAAGATGATAATTTACCGTTTCGACTTCGAATCAGTTAACATTATTGAACGGTTTCCAGTGTTTCATATATCGTCTTTCTATAATTCCTCTACTTCTATATGTCTATATAATGACCGTATAATAAAGTACTTCTATTTTCTATTGTTTTCTACTTTGGTCCGGATTAAGACTTGAAAGTTCTTTTCTTGGTCTTTTTTATAAATAGTTTAGAATGAATTCTACCATTTTTATTATCGAAGGTTCTAAAAATGATTAGTCCGCTGTTGCAACCATGACTTTCGTGTCTTCGGTAATTTATGTACGAGAAACAAGAATCATTATTCAATAATCAACTTACTGTTTATAATAGTTTACAAGTACATAAAGTTTAAGTGTTTGTCCAAAATACTGAGTTTTAGTGGTCCCTCTTTGATAAATTCAAAGTATTAAAAAATGGTTGGGACTCGATTAAGTAACTAATTTATCGATATTTCATTTTTTTAGAGTTAAATAATGTTAGGTTTTTCTTTATAAGTTTCATGATTCAGAGAAGGGATTTTTCTACTTACGGTTTTTTGTTCTAGTGTATATCTTAAATTTTCTTTTAAATTGAAGTTCATATTCAATACTGAGTCCTTTGTCTGAATACCTGTTCCCGTCCCCTCTTCACCCTCTCCCACTTTATTTACCTCTCTCGTCGTGCCTACGTATATGTGATTGTACACATTTATCTGTCGGTTACCCTTAAACGACATCCTGATTCCCTTGAGCTTGAACCCGACACATTAGTGGATCTCCCCACCCTTACCCGTTTTCCCTTCTCCCTCTAAGTTCTCTTCCCCCCTGTATACATATGGATACCATTAAGTACAACTACATACTGTCTTTAGTTTGGTTATGACATTTGGTTAGTAGTTAGTTTTTATTTATTAATAAATTTTTTTCTTATTCAATATTCTGAAGGTGTTTAAAGGATTTATTCTTATGTTGTTTGACTGTACCTTGGTTACGTATTATTGGTTTATTTTTATATCAAATGAACAGTCGTAATGACAAATTATTCCGTCCTTTTAAATGTTCTGAGTTTTATGATTAGTCAAATATCAAAGACTATAAAATAATTACTGTCCAATGGTTTTGTGAAAAAGAATTTGTGATATCGTTCCAAAAGGGAGTAGTTAGTTGTTTTCTTATTAAATATATGTTTGATTCAACTGTAATTATTGAAGTATACGAACGACGATTCAGTGAAGTCAACACAGGCTGAGACACCCTGGGGTGTCTGCCGTCGGGTGGTCCGAGGGGGCAGGGACCCTAAGAGGTCCGTTGTTGTGACCTCACCCAACAGTGAAGGAAGAGGTTACCTACTTTCACGTTTCACTTTCACTTCAGTGAGTCAGCACAAGCTGAGAATCACTGGGGTACCTGACGTCGGATGGTCCGAGGAGACAGGTACCCTAAAAGGTCCGTTCTCATGACCTCACCTCACCTAAGATTTATTTCTAAATGGATTGATAGACCTTGGTATAATTTGTCATTATGGAACAATAGTACGACTGAAATTAAAGATCTCCAAATGTTATTGTGTCTCTTGAACTGTTTTCTTACTGGTTTGTTAAAATTCAAGAGTTTATGTTAGACCGGTGTTTCAACACCCCCCTTTCCACGTTAGAGGTTAAAGAGTGTCATAGTTCACTAAACACTTATATAATTTCTTTCGTGTACATGCATAGTCTCCGATTTCTCTTTTAAAAAAGGTCATAGGAATGAGTAATTAAAATTTTTTTTTTCTTGGTTATCTTAAATCTTCTGATATTCATAGACGATTCGCGACAATATACATGTTGTGACATTAATAGTAAAAATTACAAATTCTTATAGTAGAGTTGGAACTTTATTAAATCTTATAATGTCCATAAGGGTCTTTTATATAATTTTTATATCTTTTTGTTTTTGGGTCATAGATGAAATTTAACTTATATTAGTTTAGGGGTGTTATTTAATCAGTTTGTTTCTCAAGGAGTTAATGTGACTGGTTTTTTCTTGGCTTTAAGATAAATTTTTTTTTTTTTGGGAATCTTGGATATAACAAAAGGTTGGAGGATTGTTTACTCAACTGTCGAGTCAGGTTCTTCAGGTCTTCGTCACTAATCTAATTTCGAATAGTGAGGGGATTCCTCTTTGTCTGGAGGGGAGTTGTTTTTGTATCGGTTTCTCAATTTACCTATATGTAGTCTTTGTTTCTGCTTTGTAATTTCCATAAGTTTTTTTTTGTTTCTGGGTAAAGAATTATTAAATTTAAGTATGAAGAGTCCAACGTAAATAATATATTTTACTGGATACTTATTTTAATAATTTATAATAGAAATATGAAGGATATTCTTATTCTAGTGTGATAAATATCTTTGATAGAGTTTAAAATCAAGAAGTTTTCCTTTTCATTTGTGACGATAAAGTGAGTTGTATTTGTGTTTCCTCCTTATGTATTCTCGTTAGGTCTTGGTGTTGATAGGGTGACTTTTGATACATATTTACAAAGATAGTTATGTCTAAACCATATAATTACATTATCGTCTAAGACCACGATGGGACAGACGCAACTACGTGACGGACCTCGTGAACTGTCGACACACAGGACTCCGTTTTATGAATAGGAGAGACACAAGATGAAGTAGTAGACATTTTATACCTATTATTAACATGGATAGAGTATGTCACCGTTACTCACTTATTCACTGTTTCTTGCATTATTGGACCGTTTTACGTTTACAAATTATTTGTGACTAAGTAGAAAAATTAATAGTAACGACAAGAGTTATAAAATTTAATTAGAGTTCTGTTCTCGTACTGTGTTAAGAGATAATGTCCGTAGACTTTGTATTTTAGTCCTAAAATTTTATGCCAGGATGGAATGATATGGTCAACTCTGTCCCGACATGATGTAGTCCTAGTAGTTACGGCGATTCAAGTTGTATGGTCTACGACTTCAACTTCGACCCAGGGGTGCTATTCTCACCTTGAACCTCTTCCCTTTTTTCTTTCTTTTTTTTTGTTGTATCAAGTTTATTTTGAAATCGTTTCATTTTGTTGTTAAGTTTCAATTATCGTTTAAAAGACTTATGAAAGATATACGGGTCGTGACATGATAACCACGATCCCGGTGTCATCGTTTTACTTTACACACTAGATACGGTAGTACTCCGATGAAATTAATATTTTTGTACTCCTATATAAGTTTCACAGTACATAGATAGGGGGGTTTTTGTCCCGGTCCCGATCTACTAAATAAAATCGTCCAATCAAAAATAGTTACGGTGTTCTTTGTTTATTAATGATATCTTCAATAAATATTAAATTTGACATAGTCTCGTGTCTTTCTCTGTTTGAAGTTAACGAATCGTTTCACCGTATAGAGTCTTTTGTTTTGGTCTTCTCTTTTCTAAATTCCTATTATAGTCGAGACTCATATATAAGTTTTAAAATTTATTATGACTAAAAAAAATTTTTCGTTTAATTAAGATGGTCCAAAAGTGACGTGATTTATCTTAATCAAGTTCCTTACCTTCCAACCAAGTTGTCCTCACTATAATTACATTAAGTAGTACAATTCATTCATTTTCTCTTCGTGTAAACTAATGAAGTTGTCTACGATTCTCGTTTGATTATTTTAAATAAATTTTTTGGGTTTTGAGAATTCCTTGTCTCCGTCTTCTTTTGAAACGATGGATCTAAAAAAAGAATTCATAGTTTTGGAGTCGGGTGGTGGGGGGAGTTTGTTTGGTTTGGTTTTGTTTTTTGATTGTCTCTTTGTAATTCATAAGGGTGAGTTTAGTCCTTGTACTGTCTCCGGATTATAGAGATGATAAGTTGTGATATACCTCTAGGATCGGTCACGTTAGTCCTTTTTGGGGACGTTTAACTCTTTTTTTATAGTGAACTTCTACTAAATCAAATAGATGGATTTTTTAAGTTCTGTAAATTGACTTTTTGAAAATAAATTTCAAATATACGTTATCGTATAACTTTTCGTCTCTGTACTGAAACGGTTGTTTCCAGACAAATCAGTTCCGATACCAAAAAGGTCACCAGTACATACCTACACTCTCAACTTGACACTTCTTTCGACTCACGGCTTCTTAACTACGAAAACTTGACACCACAACCTCTTCTGAGAACTCTCAGGGAACCTGACGTTCCTCTAGGTCGGTCAGGTAAGATTTCCTCTAGTCGGGACACACAAGAAACCTTCCTTACTACGATTTCGACTTTGAGACCTTGAAATCGGTGGAGTACACTTCAACTGAGTAACCTTTTCTGAGACTACGACCCTTCCTAACCTCCATCCTCCTCTTCCCCTGTTGTCTCCTACTCTACCGACCTACCGTAGTGCCTGAGCTACCTGCACTCAAACTCACTTGAGGCCCTCAACCACTACCTGTCCCTCCGGACCGCACGACGCTAAGTACCCCAACGTTTCTCAGCCTGTACTCACTCGCTGACTTGACTTGACTTGACTACGTTCTTTTTTTCTTTTTCGAATTTTATAGAGTCTTATTTGAAATTTTATACGTTCCATCATTTTAAAATTTTGTATTTATGAAGTAAATTATACAAAGATCTACCCTTTTGAGTTTCCAACATTTGTACAACTAAGAGGAGTTTAATTAATATTTAAATTACATTAAAGTATTAGGAATACCATATCTAGGATAAAAAACCTATAGTCTGTTCGACTATACTTTTTATAGTTATTCTGTTTTATGGATTTTATTATGTTTATTATTCTTTTATTTGTAAGATTTTCTGTATCCTTAAAATTCAAACCATAATCACTTTCTTTTGTTTCATTGTAATGCCCTCGTGTTCTCACAGGTTTTTAGAGACTTCTTAGGTCTCCTTAAAGTATCTTAGTTCTATTGTAAAGTGTAGTCATTACTGTCCTGTGTCGTCTGTCTTCAAAAATTGGACACTGACTATCCGAGGGTGTTGGGAAAGTCCTCCAGGGTACACCAGTCTTGATGAAAAGTATTATTCTGATTCCGAAATATCGGAAAAGAAAAAAAGGATTTGACATGACTGTAAACGTGAGTACCATGTTTCCGTTACGACTTATTTTGACAACCGTAGAACCATCACGGTATTTTTCATCATCATACTCTGACAAGGTCACAAGTAAGGAATTATGTCACACTTGACTTGACATAAGGAACGATAGTGTGTGGACGTCAATTTTATGTTTTTCTGTTAAGTAAATTCTTACAGAAGACGTTTATCTATCGGTCACCCTTAAACTACATACTACGTCCCTCGCGTTTAGGTCACAAGAGACTGTTGGATCTACCACTCTACCCCACCTCCACACTCCCTTCAAGTTCTCCGTCCCCTGTATACGTATGGGTACCGACTAAGTACGACTACGTATCGTCTTTAGTCGTATTATGACATACCGTCGATAGGAGGTTAATTTTTATTTAAATAATTTTTTTATTTTACGAAAAGGTATTTTTTCTTTTATCGTATTTATTTCATTCGATGTTGTTATATCAAATGATGTGTCGATTATATCGGTTGTAAAATGTTGAAATTTACCTGGTACGACGACGACGACGATTCAGCGAAGTCAGTACAGGTTGAGACACGTTGGGGTATCTACCGTCGGGTGGTCCGAGGGGGTGGGGACCCTAAGAGGTCCGTTCTTGTGGTCTCACCCAACGGTAAAGAAAGAGGTTACATACTTTCACTTTTCACTTTCGGCGAGTCAGCACAGATTTACCTGGTATTCTATATTTACCTGGTATTCTATATAATATAGTATTGTGACATGTGAACTTTAGGTATATTAAAATATTTAGTTCATATGAAGTTATTTGTCATATTTTTCATTTATGTATTTATTTAAATAAAGAACCAAACACGTTTCAAAAGATTTAAAAGAATTTACTACGAGTGAAAGTATCGAGGATCTTTGTGTATTTAAAAAAATTATTTTACAGTAAAACGGACATACATTATATGTGAATTTTTGCGTTGTATTTGAGGATTTTAGCAGTGACGTAATAGTTAAATTACAATTAAAATTGACGTTACGAATTAACATGTAAGTAGGAAGATTAATTTTATTATACTAATTTTGTACTTTTTTACAGAGACTACTACACATTTTTAATTAAAATCATTTAAGGATAGTAATTCATGTGTAGTAAAATTACAAGACACACCATGTTTTTCATGAAAACGACGTGTACTTTCATACTACCGTAAGAGTTCCTTTTCTTGGATACATTCAACACTCGGCTTTGTCGGTAACTTTATCGAGACATCCTATGATAAAAAAGAATTTTCTTTTCGACTGTAGATCATAAATCTAAAGTCATAGACGGTCTGTAAATGGACAGTAAAGTTTCTGTTGTTTATTGTCATAAACAACGGTACCTGTTTTAAGTTCGAAAACTCCTTTTTAATCTTAAAGCCTTTAAGTCATAAGTCGTAACACTCGACTCGATGAAAGGTTATGAAAAGACTATTCTAACCACCATTATTATTGTTCACACTAAAAAATTTTTTATAATATATCACTTTACAAGGGTTTTGTGGTTATGGTTATGTCATATGATTGTGTATATATACCTTCAATCTTTCTACCATTACTATTGGGACATACGCTCTGTCGTTTTCTCTGTGTCTACATATCTTGTCTGAAAACCTGAGACTCCCTCTCCCTCTCCCACCCTACTACACCCTCTTACCGTAACTTTGTACATATGATAGTACATTCTTTGTTTAGCGGTCAGATACAAACTATGTCCTATGTCATACGAACCCCGACCACGTGCCCCTACTAGGTCTCTCTACTATACCCCACCCTCCACCCTCCCCCCAAGTCCTAACCCTTGAGTACATGTGGTCACCGCCTAAGTACAGTTACATACCGTTTTGGTTATGTCATAACATTTCATTTTATTTCATTTTTAATTTTAATTTTTTTTTCTTTACAAGGTTGTAAACTTTCTAAACATATTGAGTCACTTAGTGTAAAAGATTTAATGGTTATTTACTAAAATGTTTTGGTATGTACCTATTTTCTGACCAAGTTCCATGTTTTGTCTTGTTACCTAAAATCATAGTGTGGTTGTACCAAGTCTGACTTATTACATTGATTCTTTGATTATGAACAGTTAAAAACTAATTCATAGTTTTGTTTTATAGATGTTATAAATTATAGTCCAGATGATTAAAGGTTCAGGTGACGAGAAAGGATCGTATACTCCGAGTCACGTCTCGATTCTACATGATCCAGTCTACGAAAGGACGAAAACGGTAGATTTCCTACGACCTACTCATTTCTGTCTCTTTTCGTCGTCCTATATGCGTCCCAAGGGCCTTGCAAATTGTACTGGAAGTCGAATATACACGTTTATCGTGTTTGAAGTTTTTCAAAATATGGTTGTTTATGACTTAATAGTAGTGACAAAACCACACGTAAAAAAGTCTTCATGGTAAAATTTTCGCAATAGATGATGTAGTGTCGTTATTGGTAATTCGTCATGTTTATAGTCTTATTTCGTTGTAAGATTTGGGTTCTGGGGTTCTTTTGTCAGACATTCACATTGAATAATCACTAGACTTTAGGTAAGAATTCAAGGTTAAAGTTATTTTAGTCCTCCTTTTTTTCGAAGGATAATGTAGATAAGTTCAGTCGTTTTACAAGTAAATAATTTAGGAATATTCGTTGACACCCTCCTTCCAATTCATCCTTTAGTAGAGTGTTCTAGAAAATAATCTGCTTATTTCTCATGTCACTTAAAAATTGTTGGACTTTCGTATATATGTCCTACTCCTCTTACTATGTATGGGTAAAGTTTATATGTGTTTACTAAAAACCACCGTAATTGTTGTGATTATGACTTATAGTCTGGGTTAGACACAACATATAGTCGTTAGATTTACACTTGACCTCGCGGTTCGTGTGGAAGGAACGAGGGATTATTTTCTACGGAAACAAGAGTGGAGTTTATTTTTTTAAAAAAATCTTTGCGGAGTGTAGGGTTCCGATTCTGACATAGGATTCTAAGTGATAGTCAAGAAGGTTACCCTATTAGTCTGTTTCTGTTCTAGTCCTAGTTATGGAGAGTGTCTAAAAGTATTTTACCGTACGTATCTTTTACTGTTCTATGAATCATGTGTTCGTGTGATCCAAAATCCTAAGTCACTAAGATCCTAACCGCCCCTCAGTTACATATATACATGTATATGTAAGTCATACGAAACCGTCATAAGTAAACCTTTCGAGACCAGATCTACTGACTTGTCGACAATCTTCTACGATCATTAAAATTCGAGTCCAAGACATTGTGATATTTTTAAGTTCTAATTGAAGCGACTTTCTCACGTAGATGAGAATGAGTCAAGTCAAGTCAAATCAACGAGTCAGTTGGAGTACCTGACGTCGTGTGGTTCGAAGGGACAGGTAGTGGTTGAGGACCTCGAAGGACTTTGAGTACAACCTCGAAGGAGTTTGAGTACAGGTAACTCAGTCACTACGGTAGGTTGGTAGAGTAGGAGAGAGCAGGGGAAGAAGAGGGCAGAAGTTAGAAAGGGTCGTAGTCCCAGAAAAATTTACTCAGTCGAGAAACGTAGTCCACCGGTTTCATGACCTCAAAGTCGAAGTCATAGTAAGAAAGGTTACTTATAAGTCCTGGCTAAAGGAAATCCTATCTGACCAACCTAGAGGGACGACAAGTTCCCTGAGAGTTCTCAGAAGAGGTTTTGGTGTCAAGTTTTCGTAGTTAAGAAGTCACGAGTCGAAAGAAATATCAGGTTGAGAGTGTAGTATGTGCTAATGACCTTTTTGGTATCGAAACTGATCTACCTGGAAACAACCGTTTCATTACAGAGACGAAAAGTTGTACGATAGATCCAACCAGTATTGAAAGGAAGGTTCCTCATTCGCAGAAAATTAAAGTACCGACGTTAGTGGTAGACGTCATTAAAACCTCGGGGGGTTTTATTTCAGTCGGTGACAAAGGTGACAAAGGGGTAGATAAACGGTACTTTTTTACCCTGGTCTACGGTACTAAAATCAAAAGACTTACAACTCAAAATTCGGTTGAAAAAGTGAGAGGTGAAAGTGAAAGTAGTTCTTCGAGAGGTCAAGAAGAAGTGAAAGACAGTATTCCCGTCATAGTAGACGTATAGACTCCAATAACTGTAAAGAGGGTCGTTAGAACTGAGGTCGAACACGAAGTAGGTCGGGTCGTAAAGAGTACTACATGAGACATATATTCAATTTATTCGTCCCACTGTTATGTGTCGGAACTGTATGAAGAAAGGGATATACCTTAGTCAGACAACAAGGTGCAGGTCAAGATTGACAACGAAGGACTGGACGTATGTCTAAAGAGTTCTCCTGTCCACCAGACCATAAGGGTAGAGAACTTCTTAAAAAGTGTCAAACAACACTAGGTGTGTCAGTTTTCGAAACGTTCTGACATTTTTAAGTTCTAATTGGAGAGACTTTCTTACGCAGATGAGATGAATTTTACTTACTTACGTCATTTATGTGTTTTGTGAGTCGTGTCATTGACCGTATACCATCCACGAGTCATTTACGATATATAATCATAATAATTGAGGATAAGGATATTATTAAAAGAAGAATTATCATACGAAAATTTTACAATGGAGAGTTTTTTTTTTACAATGGAGAGAGATGTACGAGAGTACTTTTGGTGATAACCCCATGCAAGAAGGGGGTGGAGGGGTGGAGGGAGACTGTTCTGTGTCATGAGTAGGATCTGAAGGTCTGAGGACTCCTAGGTCTTACGTCCAACTCAGGCCAGTTTCGATTTCGAAGAGAGACTTGGAGGCTGTGGGTGAGTCCGATGTCTTTAGGTTTTTTAAGTATCTTTAGATTCAGTAAAGTAGATGGTTTTTGGTCTTGAGGAGGTCTTAGGAAAGTTTTTTAGTCATGAAGGAAGACGGAAGTGTAGTGGAATAAAGGATTATGTTTAGAAAGATCAGTGGTATATTCATTATTGGAATAGGGTAAGTTGACATACAAAAGTCGGTAGACTAGATTAGCGGGTGACTCCAAAAGGGAAGGTTTGAAATATGAACGAGAGAACTTAGATTGGTGGGTTTATTGATGAGAGGAAGGAATGATTTGAAAGAAAAATGAATGTTTCGAATGGACTTTGATTCGAAGAAGGATTCCGGTTGAGAGTTGAAAGTGTGATTTAGGATGACTTCTGAAGTGAGGTCATACCCGAGAAACCAAAAAACAAACCACTAAAGGGAACCTATAAGTTACTTGCGACACTGGGTTAAGGAGAGTCTAAATTTACATTTTACTTTTCATGTGTCCTAAGTCTCATTCGTTTGATATAACTTTATATCGATATTTTTATTGATTCTATGTTTTAATACTATATCTTTATATATACGAAAATAATCGTATAATCGATTGTTCTAAGATCACCGTCCAGATTATTAATGGTATTAAAGTTTCTATATTATAAACGGTGTCATATTACACTACTCTTTATAAACATTGAAGATAGGTTTTGTTCAGTGTCCATTACGGTTATGACATTCGATGACGGATATAAGTATTAACTTCTTTTACGATTCTCAAATCTCTTGTGTTTCTACATTGTGTGTCGGTGACTAATTAGGGATATTTAGAGACATATTATTTGAGTTTTTCATATTTATCCTACAGAGATTACTCCGTTCGTCAAACGAACTACGAAGACTTTATACTCGTTTGTCTTCTGTCAACGATAGTGGTTCCTAAAGTCTTAGATGAACTCCTTTGTTTTGAAAGTGGGTAGTGTCTCATTTTCTTAAGTTGTAAGTATTTTTCTGTCTGAATCCAAACATAGGATAGAGATACAAGATGACATGTCAGAACCAGATTAGTAAATTAGATGGAGATTTGAAGTCAAAAGAGTAGACTTTTCACTCGTATTATATGGATAAAGTGTCTCACAATCTACAAAGTATTTGTTGTAGACAAATAGCGAAATTTCATTATATTCGTGTATAGATAGATTTTCGTATATGGTTTACGATACAGAAACTAGGTACTGAATGATCGATATATGGGACCCTGTGTAGTAAACTGAAGTTCAGAGTAAAAGGAATTGGTTTTTTCCGTTCTAAAAAATAGAAGGTCACTTTACGAGTTTACTCTAAGGTGAACACTTTTGTGAATGTTTACGTTTTCGTCATTTTTATTGTGTAAGTTGAGAGACGTTGGGGTACTTGACATCGGACGGTTCGAGGAGACCAAGTACCTTAAAAGGTCCGTTCTTATGACCTCACCCAACGGTAAAGGAAGAGGTCCCTTAGAAGGACTGGGTCCCTAACTTGAACGTTGAGGAAAAAGAGGACATGACCGTCCTCCTAAGAAATGGTCTCGGTGGACCCTTCGGGTAATTTTTGTATACTTCAAGATTCATTACTGACGACTTTACTGTACTTCCGAGTTTAGTACACGTATATGAAAAAGATACAGATTGACTACGTATTCTCCTGGAGACAAGAGAATATTTAAAAAATTCCCTTGTTTGATAAGTTGTTGGGATTTGTCCGAAGATAAGTATCAAGAAGATTACTTATTATAATCTCCTAATTCTTAAAATCTTCGTCGTCATCATGAAAGGAAGTTTCTTTTGACTACCCATATCTTTTACATGAGACTTTTAAGTTTATTTTATTGAATTTTTTTCTCTTGTAAAATAAAACGTACTGATTCGTTAGTCTACATCTTATTCATGAAATTTTACAAATTTAGATTTAAATAATGTACTTTTATATTTTATAAAAGTGACGACGATGTAAACCTTACATTCTTAACAAGTTCGTAACAAGTTCTTACATTCTTAGATATTCTTTACCGACCGTACGTGTGACTCCTTTCTTAATATATAATCGTACTTTCTTCTTGTCGATTTCTTAAATAAAGTTTTTAATCGAATAAGTAGTTAAAAGTATCTATTTGTCCTATGTCCAAAAATGAGGGTTAATGAATAATATTGTTTGATATCGAAGACGGTGTTCGTGACAATGTGGTTCGAGTTGGACCCGTCGATGTACCACGACGTTTCCCCTCAAGATGACGTTTGGGGTGATAGTCGTCGATAAATTCTCGTTTCCGTTGATGCTGATTCCGAAACCGACCTTCATCGTGTTCCTCGAGATCCGGGTGTGCCTCCGCCTGGGGCCGTGGTTCTGTCGGACTCCGGGGAGATTGGTAGGTGAGAGGGGTTGGGAGCGAGTCCATCTATCGACGTAATCCGTCGTCCTTCCCACCCTCTCTCTGACCTGTCGGCACGGGCGTCACTCCCAACCCCGTCGCAGGTTTCCCGTTCTCCGGTGGAACGAGTCCGTCGAATGTCCCCGTCCCGAGACGAGGTCTTAAGGAAGAGAGGGAGTCGACCATCCCCAAGTTCTTCGTCCTGACTCCAAACGAGTAAAGGGACGAAGGACAAAGAAAGTCCGAAGGGTCCACCACGATCACCATTTCTTGGACGGACGATTACGTCCTCTGTATTCTCTGAACCCAAGCTAGGGACCCAACCCTTCCAGGGGACCTCCTCCCGTACCGTGGGATGGGATCATAAGAACGGACCTCTTAGGGTACCTGTCTCCTCGGACCGTCCGACGTCAGGTGCCCCAACGTGTCACAACTTGTACTGATTTCGCTGATCATGCGTACGGACAAATATTTTCTTTCATTTTTTGGTTTTTCAGGTTACTAAGATTTCTATCAAAAGGGAGATATTTATCAGAAAAGTCCAAAAAAAAAACAGATTAAGGTACATGTCTCCTCGGACCACACGATATGAGGTACCGTAGTGTCTCAGTCTGTGTGTGTGTTACTTTGATAAACTGAGTTACTTTACTTATTCGGTTGAACGTTGTCTGACTGTTTATTATTACCTCGACAATCAAAGTTTTCTCCTAAAAAGAGGGTTTAGTTTTGTGTCCTAAGACCGAAAATAATGATAAGAAATTCCTTATACTAAGTGGTATTAATGTTAAAATTGTATGATAAAAGTTTCCATATTTTATTTCTACCTTTAATTGTCACTTCAGGAGTTGAAAGTATGGGAGATTATGTTGAATATTTGTTTTATTAGGATTTTTGTGATCAAAACTCCTCCATAATGTTTATGAAAATTTCAATTTTGTGAGCGATTTTTCTATTTACGGAATCTATCGTAAAAAGTTCTTAATGAAACTTTGATTAATCACCCAATACTTTAATCAAAATAGACAAACTGGTTGTAATGATGTATGTGTTTTTACTTTATGTTTTCTGTTTTGATCTTTTAATGGTATTATATGACGGAATTCCTTAGGTAGTCATAAACCAAAATCTTACTACGTTGAAATCTTGACTATTTGGAAGGTATTTTGTTAGTTCCGAGAGACCCGAAAGATAAAACAAGGTAACTAGATATACAGACAGAAACACGGTCATGGTATGACAGAACTACTGACACCGAAACATCATCTCGGACTTCAGTCCGTTCAACTAAGGAGGTCAAGGTAAGAAGAAAGAGTTCTAACGAAACCGATAAGCTCCAAAAAACATAAAGGTATGTTTAGAACTTTAATAAACAAGATCAAGACACTTTTTACACCGACCATCGAACTATCCCTAACGTAACTTAAACATTTAACGAAACCCATCATATGAGTAAAAGTGATATAACTAAGAAGGCTAGGTACTTGTACCATATAAAGAGGTAGATAATCACAGGAGAAACTAA